>BGZK01001321.1:0-171729 GCA_005406025.1 Eumeta japonica
AAAAAAAGACGTTTTTTACTAAGCATTTTAGTTTGATTCAGGCCATCGTATTTTTATAATTTTATTAGAACTTCAAAGAAGATTCTTTCGCAGTTGTTGCATATGCATTCTAGATAGATCAGATACAAAATAAACAGTTACACTCACTAATAATATAAATAGATATTAACGACCACTGCTAGGTCTTCTAGATTTTTCACTACGAACGTTTCTGGACCGACTGTAGCTAATGGTACACCGTGACTTCATCAGCGGGCTTAGCGTGACGCCTCAGATAAAGAAACATTTCAATAGAAAGACTGTTCTATAGGGCATCATCCTAGATCCGCAGGTCGGCAATGCCACAGTTATTAACTTGCGTTGCATGTTGCGTGACTCTAAGCTTGTTAACGTGAAGCGATTACCTCCGGCATCCGTATATTCGCGCTGGCAAAATGCGCTGTTCCGAAACTTGCGTCAAAACGCGGATCTATCGTCGCAGGCTCTACACAATTTACCTAAGGCTGCCTAAACGGAAAAAATATCATTTCAACCCTGTCGAAACAAGACCTGCCTAATAGGACATTTCATTTCAAGTAGGCATACCGTATTAAATTCTATTACAGTACTCCAAAAGAAATGGCTGCGGAGCTTAAGTTTTGGGGTTAACCATACTGGTTAATCAAATCATTACTTCTGTTGCACTCCGACTGTTATCAATTATATTAAACAAAACAGTAGAAATTATAAACTTTTTTTCTCTATCAGTTTTTAATAATTTAATTTTTTAGTTAAGATTAGCCAGACTGTAAAGGAAACAAGACTTTTAAAATAAACTTCACACTCCATAATTTCTAAAAGTGAAGACATAAATAAGGTATATCATCGAAACAATTTTGAGCAAAGATCTGCATACTTAACCCTCAAACGTACATGAATTTGTTTGAATAATTGGAAATCGCTCCAAGAAATATCAAATATTTAAAAACATAGATGGAGTCATTATTAAAACTTTTAATGCTTTTGTTTTCATATTCCACAAAGTTCTTGTATGTACTAACGGCTTAAAAAGCAGATAAATTAAATATACTTTTCAAGATATAAGCTGAAATGGCTTGGGTGGAATTATCGAGTTCATTACAACGCTCTTTGAACAAAAATAAATTAATCAAATAATCCGACCTTTAAAAGTATGAAATAAATTTGAAAAGTGAGCTGAGCTGTATAACTTTGGTCGAAATCGCTGATTTATTTTATCGTATTATTAAAATATATAATTTCAGTGCACTACCGTAAAAAATAAATTTGGTTAATAATAACTATTCAGATAAGAACGTTCTCGATTCGAATTCCCGAATTTTTTTTCGTTTTGCAACTATCAGATGACCTATTCGCGTTAAGTACGCGTTAACGACTGTCGTGCTACTATTCATCATTATAATGAAAACAATTTAACAAAAATGGCACTCCTTCAACATTGCACTAAACTAACAGCACTAGTCTAAATATCAGATTAAAGGAGATAGTGAAAAGTGGACAATGCGAGTAGAATTCTCACTCTAATGGTTCCGTACAGCCCGATTTTTATTTTGTTTTATCCAGTTCATTTTTGAAAATAACTTTTTATTTCAGAATTTACGTAGATTTATAATTTTTATAGCGGTATGTTAAAAATTTACCTTTTCTGTATCGGTCTACACGGTCAATACTTTAACTGAAAATGTCAATCTGTAAAGATGAAAAATATTTTTTTAAACGAAATAAGTATAAAGTAAATTTTTTTCGGATTTTGCCCTTTACCGCTGTTGTAAGACGTTATTTTTTGTCAAAATTCATCATTTTAGATCTACAGAAGACATTTTATAGGTTTGTTAAATGAGTGAGTTAGTGAGAGTATATGAACTATGTAGCAAAATGATTGAATTTTTTTTTGACTTCTTTTCTGGATTTTTTTTTTTATCGTGACATAAAAATTAAACACCTTCTCCGCTTACCGTGTCGACAAATTGCTGTGAGCCTCTCCATTGGTTCAAATAATTTTCAGAGTTATCAATACAATTATACAATATTAAGTTCTTTCTTTATACAATCTATAACACCTTAATAAATCTTCACACTGATGTATTTATATTCGTCTCTAAAATACGATTTATTGAAATATTTTTCGCTTTTGATATTATTTAATTTTCTATTTATTGATGTAGGAAATAAACGCTCCTTACATGAACAAGTGCCATTAATTTCACGTATTTATTAACATCATACTATCTCTATATTTGAGATAATATTAAACAAGTCTAAATGTACGTATTTTTACAACAATCTAAATGGTTTTATATTTTTTCTATATAAATCTCATTCTAATGATACACAAGTAAATGTTTTATGAACTGCAATCGCATTTCATCAGACTGTACTGTGATTTAAAACTTTTTTTCTAAGAAGTACTGCAGTGACTTTTTAAATAGAATAACCAAAGTAAGGATATTTTAAACAGCTATTAAACATAAAAATCAATAGGAAATTGTAGTTGTTGTATTATGAAGCCGCATAAATGTCCCATTAACCTCCGTAGCAATCTAATAATCTTTGCTGGTTTAAAATTCGTTAACTTTTACACAACTTTAATTTTGATTCGATGATGACGATAGCAATATACAAACACTCAAAAAATATTAAAAATCTGAAATATATAAAGTTCATATGCGTAATAACAACAAGTACAATTACAATAATAATTTCAAACCATATTGAGGAATATACACAAGTATGTACATATAAATATTAAAATGAATAGGCACAATATTACAAATGAATAAGAACTTTTTATAGCGCTACTTTTACAGGTAAATGTGACATTCAAGAGGAAAAGTGATCAAGAAATTACATCTCTGTCCTACAAAAATTATCAACAAGAACATAATTAGTGATTATTATAGCTTACTTAATCGTAGGTATAAATGGCCAAATACCTATCTTCACTGTGCACGCTCCGTCGCTCTGGCGTACAAACCGAATCGCTGATTGTACCGCTACTAAATGCGAAAATGGTTTTGCGCCTTCTTGTCGTTATCGAGCGAATTGTTAGGGACGAACTCGTTGTCGGCGAGTTTCTCGAAAATAATTTGTTATGACCGTCCCATGGACATTTTCATCTCTGAATGCGAGAAAAAAAAAAAGAATAGATATGAAAATATATCCCAGGGGAAATCATCTGAAAACCCTCGCTATTAGGCGCAAAGGACAAAACGACAGCAGCACTTGCGGCGTCTTGTCCCAAAATTATGCTTCATATTTTCATTTACGTACATAGCGTTTCCATTCACATTTCTTTTCGGGGGAACTGGGAACTCGAGAAAAGGACGAATCGTAAACGCGTTTCGTAAAATAATAATAAACAAAATAAAATGGAAAATTATTTTCGGCCTCATATTGGATTCGTATTTTCTGTAAGATATTTTGAGGAATTTCAAAAACGCCCAGATTGGCTTTATTTATACAAAAAGAAAAACAATTGCCTAAACTGATATTTAGTTTATTTAAACTCAAAATTAATTATTTCGATATGGTGTATCATTAAAGCCAATGTTTCGATTGTAACACTTGCTTTTATTATAATATCAGCAATTACATACTTGAATTAATTATTAGTTTAAACATATACTCATAGGTTGCTAGTTCATATCCGGCTTGAAGGACCAAAAATATGTTTAAAATGTTGATTGATTGAAGCGTCTAGGCATTGGAATTAAAAAGGAATTAAATACTATTTACACACTGTCTTTAATGATACGCCATATTGAGAAAACGCAGACGAAAAACGAAAAACATGCATGTAATACCAACTTTTAAGAACATAAATACAACTAACATTACAATTATGAATACATTTGGAACACACTATGGCCAGTAATTGCCTTTCTAACGCCATTATCCCAATTTCGAATTTTGCATAATTTGTCTACAGAGGTATAGCGTCAACTAAGAGTTGATACCATTCATTGCAACGAATAGATGAGCGCCCGCATCCCATTGTTAATGAGAAGACTAGACGGTTAAAGGACCTTTTACTTAATAAAAACATCATAAATTGTCGTCATACCTAATTTGGTTCTACGTTATTTGATATATTTGGACTAGCATAAATTCTTCTTTTCATCGTAAAAATAAAGACAATCAAAATGTTATTATTGGCGATCGCGTATTAGTAGATTGAGTAGATAATCTATAAGATTTTTTACGATTAATAACCATATTGCAACTGCAAATAGATTTAGATATTAACCATATTTTAACTCCAAATAGATTTAGATTTTTTATATTCAGCGAGTTAAAGCAAATAAGTGCCTAAAATAAGTTCTAAGTCTAGTTTTTATGATTAAAATTCTCATTACGACGTCATAATATTCGATACGCAGACCACAGCGTTATTAAAATCAAAAATAAAATGCATAATATATTTAATAGGTGTGCATGATTTTTCCTTTAAAAACTTACACGGCCGCACTTGACCGTTTTACAATTTGCGTTTTTAAATCTCCTTTGAAGTATGAAGGACGTTCAGAGAACAGACTACAATTTTAAAATTAAGGTATGACGAATTGACATATCTACTTTGCATTATACAGTCTGATCTCTTTACCTGATTATTGTCCTAATACAGTAGTAAAAGTAACAGACAGAGAGTTGAAAGACAACTATAGAAAAATTAAATACATTGGATACTGATCCACTTCTTTGAATGAAAAATTACATTTTACTTGTTTCGTTATTATTTGTTTATTTTGTGCTTATTTTCCGTAACTGGATGTAAATTTTCGAATAATAATAGTCAACTTGCAAATCAGCAAAAAATTACATATCAAAAAAATTAAAACATATAAATTGAATAAGAAAAATTGAACGTTTAATTTGGTTGTTTTCATTTAATAGATAAAAAATTATACGATATCCACCAGAAATAGACTATAAAATAAATTAACGTCACAACCAAGTTGATGGGACTTTGTGGATAAAAATCATTTTTGTTTGACGAAGATATTAATTAAGCTTTAATTTTTTCGTGAACAAAATTCTTTTAATTTTAATACTCAAGATTGTTAATTAAAACGATGAATTAGTATATTCATAACCTACCGTATACATACATAATGTATATTTGCGAGACATTACAAAATACATGTTGTAGGAATATCTCGAAAATAGACTTGAAAGCTTCTTTTAATTATAAAAATGACCCTTTAAAACATAAGCTTTTAATATCAATATTATCGGCTTTTTGATTTTCCTTAAAAACATACAGAAAAAAATATTTCTTCATTTTCTGTTTCATATAGCTAGTTATCGATACGTACAAATTCAAGATACATTTTTACAAACAATTTTACTCTTTACAAAACAAGTCTTAGGTATTTTTTAATAAAACCACTTGTTCAAAAATGATTCAAGATCAGTACTAAATTTACCGTAAATTTGACCGATTCGATTATTACAGCGGATCCATTACATTTAATGAAAAAATGCATGTAATTATACATGTAAGGCGAGATGTTTTTTAAAGAGAACTTTTCAATATAGTATATGGATTTTTTAAAACATTAAAAGTAATTAATGACGAGATAACTACTGATAGTTAAAGAAAATCAGGAAATATAAATTTTGCCATATGTGAACTGTCTTAATCTATCTAAGTTTTGATAGGCCCGTTTTTATATCTAAACAAAAGTTTTAAGCCCGTTTACGAATTTTTTTTATCGCAAGCTTAGATTTATAGGTGGCCGAGACAGGGACGTTTAAAATAAGTTTGAATTCTCCACATCCAGCGGTATCCCAAATATACCCCATGTTCGGATACCGCTGGATACGAAAATCGTAATTTTTTTTCGCACGTCACTATCCCCGCCATCCTCTGTAATTGTACGTATACCATAACAAATGTACGAGTCCATAATCACCCTATATTGTACTAGATGTGCACGCGATTTTATGTGCGTGGAATTTTAACTTAGCGTATAGAGGTAATGCGTATACAACGGGTGGTGTAGTATTATTGGTGACGTGGGAGTACTCGTTTACTTTTCTAATGGGAGAAGTACGAGTTGAGTTGGTGTTGCAACTCTGTTTGTTGTCATGGTGTAAGAGTTACTCGAGGGAAACTACACCCGCTTAAGATGAAACGAGAAAATTTTAGGCTTTAAATGAGACACTGGATATAAAAATTCGTTCGCTTGCGTCACTTCTTTTTAAAATATCCGCTTCCGTTGCATTGTATTATGAGAAGTAGCTTTAAATCTTATTTGTTAACAAAATTCTGGAGAATCTAAATTCAGAAGCAGAATAAATGTGACGTTTTTTTATCAAATGAATTTCTATGATGAAACTGCAAATGTCCTAAGCGGTTAGTCACAATTAAATCATATTGAGTTTAGTTATGATTACAAAAAAAGAAACAAGAAAGGTATACTTTACCATATTTTCTTCAAAATTAATCATTACACTGGTCTTAATTTTTGCAGCCAGATCGTTTCAAAGAGTTAAAATAACCGAAAGAAAAAAAATTAAGATGTCAGATTTTTTTGTATTTGTTTACCGTAACCGCAATAAATGAAATCGTGTAGTTATTAACTATACGCCACAAATCTTTATTGTAAACCATCAGCTTCCCTTCGTCCTGGTACGTACCTTCCCTATCTATTGATTTTTCATTGATCTACATCACAAGAGAACAGCCTTCCTCCTGAACACTTTAATAGATCCCCAGAATGGTTTTGGCTTGGCGTGTAAATTCTTATGTGTCGCTCTGGAGCCGAAATAGACTGTTGGTTTTGATGACAGTATAATCGTATTCATTTTAGTCTCGCTGGTCTCACTCAAGGTATAGGAAATGAATTCAGGAAATGTAAGATTTCGGCCGTTATACACCATGTACAAAATTTAAAATGGTGCGAAAGTGCATGTAATTTATCAAATGAGATATTGTATCGTACCTATATGCATGTAGTTCTTAAACTGATGTCGATTAAAAAAAAATTAAGTATTACAAGACATCAAAGTAGCATGCATTGTGGTTTCAATCTTTAAATACTTAAGTGTAACCTAAACATAGATAAAAAATAGAAATACGTATTTAAGAAAAAAAAACTTTGGATCGAAATTAACTTCATACATTTTCATTTATAGCTTCTATAAACATATTGTACTTAGTTATAAGTATAGTTAATTGGCTTCAGACAGAAAATAAAAAAGTATGTATTGTAAATACGAACGTGATTGTCGAATAATTCGAAAGCGATTCCTTTCTGTTCGACTACGCCCTACTAAGAACATATTATTTATTTGTAAATCTACACAAAGGAATTATCAGATTCTGTGATCAATATGTTGAGAACGCTCTCAATATCGCGAATAATGCGTATAACGCATGTATTTAAATCCAAGATAGTGGCCATTGAATGTCACAGGCAATCGAATTAAAGACATAATTTTATTTTCTAAATAATGGTATAACACTTGGAATATGTCATTAATATTATTTACCATCATTAATATTTTAGCGACATAAGAGCATGTCGGACCATGCTCATTATAGGGTTGCAAAGCCACTATTACAAAGAAATTCAAAACAGACAAAAAAGGGATTTTGTTACATTTTTTCCATGTTTCCCGCACAAATTAGTTATTTGTACTTTAGTTGCCTATAACTAGACAAACAACAACGTGACTATTACTGTTAAACTAGTGTAAACGGAAGTGCATCAGAAAAAGAGCATCTTAATGGCACTTACGTCATTTTGTTGAGAAGTGCATTTTTCGCCAATAACTTAAAAACAATATTTGGACCATGTCCAAAATAATTCTCCTTGAAAGTATTTATTAAGCGTTATCTTCGTTTTTTTAATTTCTTGGACACAGGGTTTAGAAAATTGTAGGGGGGACACAATTTCAGGTACTTTCGGAGCGATTATTTACGAAATTATTCATTATTATCCTAAAAAAGCATAAAAACTTCAAAGTGTTTTTAAAAGAATTGTCGAAGTGTGTGCTACACGTTGATGTTTACTGATAAAATTTTTTTTCAGCGTCTGTTACATCTCCGGAGTGCCAGCCCTAAATATATTTATTTCTGTTATTTAACTACGAAACTAAGTAGCGGCTTGTACAAAGCATCTACACTGTAAATTTCATCAACATACATCCTTTACTTTTTGAATAAAATATCTGTGGCATACGGACGGACTGACGAACGGACCGGCATGACGAAACTATATGGGCTCCCTTTTTGCTAATTTTGGCTTAGAACCCTAAAAATGTTGCCTCTTGTATTTTTAGTTAAAAAGTAATATGTAATCGCTATCTCTCATACGTTTATATTAAAATACAATGATGTTTTCGTCTAAGTCTTGTTAATTCTTACTAATTCTAATATTTCGTGATATAAACATGTACTTTAGAGCATACTTATGTACGTATGCATATTGAAGGATTGACATCCCGAAACATAAAATCAACAAAGACAAAAGTATGAATTTGGACATTTATGTTTATTAGTACTGAACTGAGCTGAAACCACCGAATGGAATAGGATGAATGTCAATGAATTAAAAAAATTAAAATAAAATATTTCCTGTTACTCAGGAATGGTGTAAATTTTTATTATTGAAAGGATTTTGAAAATTGCATCTGAAGTGCCAGATAGTATTCTTTACTTACTAAGAAACATTTTTTTAATTCATATTTTTTTTCTCGTGTCCCATGCTTAAATGTAAATCATTTGTCTTAGGAAAAAATTGTCAAAACTCATTGTTTCATGAACAAATAATTTCAAGAATTAAGTAAAACTTTATTGTCGAGTTATTGTGTAATACATTCAAGCTACATATTCAAAAAAAAAATCAAAAAGTCTCTATTAAACTACGCCAAAGAAAGTTCTCATCAGTTGTTTAAATTTAATGGGAAGACAACGGAATTTGTATAATTAAATTTCTGAGGAAGTCGTAATAAAACGACGAAACGTCCAACATAATTCAAAATTAAATTCTGAAATTTTAATACCACCCTCCTTTTTCCTAAGATAAATGATTTACATTTTTTTTATATACTATCAGTATAGATGTGCACTATATAAATAGTGTTAAAAAAAAATTAAAAAATATATATTTAAAGAATATATACTAAATAGTGATAGCAAAATAAAGGTTTAAGAGTGAACGTTTTTTAATAATAAGGAACCAGCATTTTTATTGTTTGATTTGCTCTTGAACGTTACTGAAATTTTCCGCCATTTGATTTTTGAAATCATTTCATTTATTTCTGAATCTCTAAGTTCGTTTACTCATAATTTTGTACATCTATTCGTTTTGTATAATTGTTCTATTATATAATTTTTAATATTTTAAATTGACATAACGCATCACCTAGATCAAGGTTTTAAATACATCTAACATAGAATACCCGCAAGATGACTAGGTTGCTGTGATAGATAACATATGCACTCGGACCGCAATGACCCCAGCGGGCGGCGTATCGCCGTAGGGTCACCGAGTTCTCTTTATAGGCGCATACGCTCTCTGGATTATTGGGTCACATGCTGCGGGCCAATACCGACTTATAAGATTAACATCTGGATTCGTTTGTAGCTAATAAATATCGAAGTTATTCTCAAATTTACCTGACCGCCTGTCTGCCTAACAAAGAGCTCTACTAAGAAGCGACCCCCGTCTAGCAATACGACTTTATGTCGTTTCTATAAGTAGGAATATTACGATATGTATAATCTTACTTCTGTGACCCCTAAATTTGTAATGCCATAACTTATATAGACTTAGAGTAAATTAGAGATTAAGTTGATCAGTTGACGATATCCCACCGAGCGCATAGTTACAGTGAATAAAATATATATCAAAAGCTTTTGAGTATATATATATATGTGTGTGTGTATGTATGTATATTATATTATACATTTTTTCAAAAGCTTTATAGTGTTCATTGAAAACATAGCCGTGGTTTCAAAAATTGTATGAAGCGTAATTGCTTAAAAAATGGACGTTCACTTAATATATAATTTAAAAATTACGTTAAAAATAATATTATCAATATATTCATTAAAAATATAAAGTGAAAAATTCTTAACTGTACAACTATCCGATTGAAAATTTCTATAAATGTTTTAGTTCAATCCAAGTGTCTAAAATAAGCCTTATACTATAATAGTTAGATAACTTTTCTAAACTCATATTTTGTAATAGATATATTCACACTAATATTTTTTTCAATTCAGAGGAAGATTATTGGTACACTCACTCGCACTTGCTATATATTGGTTAGGGATTTCAACTTCAAATTAAAATTTAATTCTTAGTGTAATTAAATAAAAGTTATTTATTTTCATAATTCATTTTGTTCTTCAAAAAATTTCTCGATACAGAAACTTTACAGAGAAATCTTAAAACGACTTTATTGACCTTCAATGAACTTTCAAATTGTTAGTTTTGAATCAACAGCTATGGTTATCAGACAACCAAACTGAAAAAATAAATACTTTTATCCATCAGCTAACATACTTAGTTTTAAACTAAATTTTAAAATAATTTCTATTCGTCTATGAACCTTTGACACGATTACAAGTACACGCTAAACATTCTATGTGTGTAATTTAAACGAGTAAATAAAAAGAAAACAACATCTACAAAAAAAGTACATTCAAATAAAAAAAACTCTTGCGATACAAAGTAAAAATGACTAGGTGCGATTATCTAAATAAATCCCTACTACAAAGTGGCGCCTTATTGCTATTTATCGTCCTAACAATGTAGACGTACCTAATTATTCGTCACAACGCCGCACGTACCGACGACACAACGAGACGACACCGAGCATGGAGCTGGCGGGCGCGGGCCGGGCCGTTGGCGCTTTCGCCGACGAGCCGCCGGCGCTAACTTTCGGGCGGCGGGCCACGTGTTGCGCGGTCGAAGCTTTTCATGAAAAACGCTCGCGGTGCACCCGCGTCGTGCGCGAGCGGTCAGCGGGCGCGGGCACACGCCGTGGACTGACGCCGGCGACCGTATGTATTACCCCGGCGATACATTTGCCTGAGGTAATTTTCGTAGGGAAGCTACTATACCATCGACGGCGCACGCCGGTTACTGTCTTATAGTTCCGACGACGTCAGTGGACGAAATATTGAAAAATGAGAAAAAAATATATAAAGCGTCAGATGTCTGAAGAAATTTTTACATGCATCTTGTAACTTTTTCATTATTTTTATTTTGAGATGTATGAAAGATATAAAATAATAGATCACTTTAATTATTATACAAAGTACTATTTAACGTCAAATGTTAATTAATAAGTTGACATGATAGAATATTTTTACTTCAAGCATACTGTAAATCAATTTTAGACCATTTCTTTATTCCCGAATAAGATGTTTTTTCATATGCATACACAAATCTGATGACTACTTGATGATTTCGATCTGATTGTACAACCTAAAATCATCTCTTTGCAAAGATAATTATTAAACAGTCAACTAAACAGTCAACTTCACACTATGCTTGCACGAAGGAGCAAACATGATTTTACCCAATACCCGAATACTAAAATCGGGATCATCGCCTCAAAAAAGAACTTTTGACTGTTTATTAGTAGCAACTTAAAATTTAATGTACAGTATGTAAATGAACAGCATCGCGCCAGTTTTTTCCTTTATGCAGTGTCATATCCTAATTATAATGAGTATAACAAAAGTAACAACAAACATAACTAGAAAAATATAATAAACCGCCAAGTATAGTCTATTCACTTCTTTGTGCGACGTTGCCGCTGCTCACCCCATCGCTAATTTTTTTCCGACTTTCGTAGTATCTCCCGGACTTTGCCACCAAAATAGTACACGTGCATTTAGTTTACAAAAAAATCTCATGACGTAATGCAACTAATGAGCTAATTCAATAGCAGTGAGTATTTAGATATGGTGTTACTTTACTCATACGATAAATGTAGTTAATAACATGAATCTAGATACCAAAGTTGTATTTTTGTTGTAATTTGACGTCAAAAGTGATTGATATGCATACGGATTGTTTACGTATCGGTACCAAAGTGCATCCTGCAATCACGTTATATTGATGACACAAAATCCTTGATTTATTTTTCATACTAAATTATTTGTGTTGTATTTTATGAAGTAGAGTACCTTCACAAAGTAATAATGGAGTTTATAATAGGAATATTATATTCTATTACGGAGACAAGAGACGCGGTGCTGTTCATATACAAACTATATGCCTAATTTTTTTTTATTACAATATATAATTATAATATAAACTCGATATTGTAGGTAAGATTATTTTCTAAATAAAACCTTCTCAATCCTTAATGATGACATTTTGAAATATTATATACACATTCTTTAAAGGAAAAAGTTTCATCAATGACTAATACTTAGACATTAAAGAAAATTTTTTCTTGGGATTTTCCTTTATTTTTACAATCATAAAAAGCAAACAAAAAGTATCATAAGTAACAAGTATATCAAAATTTTTTTTGAGAGATTAACATAAAAAGGTTATTATGGTGTTTTCACAAGGATATTGTTTTGAAATAACCCTTATAAACTACTCGATTTCATATATTCAGCACTTTTACCAGCCGAATATTAAATCGCATTTAATATAAATTTCATTAAATAAAGTTTATTTTTAACATTAATACTTTATAATGAATTTTATTTGTAGTTATACGTTCACATAGTCTTGCAGCTGTTTTGTATAAGATCACATATCGACGTGCATCTTTCCCTGCTCAACAAATTCTCGGTTATACTATATTTCACTTTTTCTCCTACAGCGGAACGGGCACTTCTATAGACGAAAATAGTACTTTTGAATATCTGCCAATAACGCGCCGATCATCGCATTTCAAAGGCCGAAACCGTTTTTTACTCTTCCTGCCGTTATTTACTTCAAAGTGGATAAACAGCGCCGCCTGAGCGGGTCCCGGCACGAGCTGAATAAGCAACGGTCGACTATCTTTATCTTAATGATTAAGGACCTCTCGTTATATCTAATCCCGTCATCAATGTTACTCGACTCAATTCTGATCGATAATACCTATTTAAAAATAAATATAATCAGAATACTATTACACTAATATGAGAAATTGTGATTACATATTAGTGATTTAATCGTGCATAGGCTGCTGAACAGATTTGAATGAAATTCGGCATATAGATAACATATTTTATACAGCGCATACTCTTTATACCGGTAATACGTTATTGGGGGTTAATTTTTAAAGAATCGGGTTTGAAATCAAAAACGAAATATGAGATTGCAAGTGAAAGCGATATTACAACGGTAATCGAGAACTACGTTGGGCCGAGATTTCGATCGGACTCAAGAGGGCGGAGCTGCATCAGGAATAAGAGCGGCGACGGTTTCAGACACGACAAAACGCATGAAATTGGAATAGGAACAGAAAAACGCTGTTCAATGATGATTTTAATAGAACTTAAATTCAAACCTTATAATAATTATGTCAGTCGTATAGTTATTACGTTAGCGACATAAATTAGTTGAGAAGATGCAAAACAGCTACCCAAGCTAAAAAAAATGAGCGAATTTCCATACGTTGTGCCTTACGATTTCAAATTGTAAAAGTTAAAATATGGTAGCGTTTTGAATTCGACTTAAAACATCGACTGCTTTTCAGTACAGTATTTCGATCGATATAATTTTCTATACCCATATAAGCCATTTAATCATTATTAAGTGCTATGAAGATTATAAAATCCATAAAAAGAATGAACTTAGTGACGAAACTTGGAATAGCATTGCTCGTATAATTCTAGGCGAAGAAGTTGTCGAACGCTGTAATAAATTGAGATTTATTGGAGTTAGCAGCGGTGATTTGGAAGTGCGCGTGCCTCTTGAATTGCTGTGATTTTTATCGTTTTGTAGTGCAGAATATATTTTATTTGACACAAATATTATATTTTTAACGACGTATTCTTATTTACTACCAATTTGGCCTACTATCTGATCGATAAATAAACATACTAACAATGTAAATTAACAAATACTTTATACGGCTGTACGTCGATGTAAAACAAAGAAATCGATGCAAAGTAGTCTATACTGTTACATTGAAATTACAGCGTTACATTCGGCAGGGGTAGACGTTTCGAAGTGGGCAAAATCAATAGTCAGTTATTAATAATGAACTACGGCGTCTCGGCAGTCAATAGACGATGTAATTCGTGTGAAATCTACGAGTGAGTGCGTGAGTTTTGTGTCCATTTACAAAGTGCGCAATTAAAGGTATTAGACTGAAACCATATAAATGTTTCCCTAAAAGCTTCAATAGCTAAAGGATCCTCTTTTAGATTAAATATCAAATTAAGTATTACTTTTGTATATTCCGAACTTTTAGCATCGATTTATGTAATTTTAAGATATTATTTTTTTTGTTCCATGAGATGATGGCAAAAACTCGAAGAGATTTCATGACAGAAAAATAGTCCACATAAAATGATAGAATCAATACATGTAAAAAAATACAAATAAAAAGGAAAAAAAATATAAGCGCTACAGATTCATGCAATTTGAAACAAACAAAAGCATGAACGAATACAAAATTCTGATAGGAGTTGAAAGAATAAAGCAATTGAATGAGTTTGTACAGCATATCTACTTGTTCACGGATGACAATGAAAATGAGTGATATATTGAAAGGAGAAAAAAACGTTTCGTAGGAAAAGTGTTTAGCTATTTCATTACTTAGTATTTTGGTATGTGACTCATTTGCGGTCAAAAGTGAATATGAAGAAGGGAATACGAAATAGATTCAATGCAGTGGAGATATAATTACGGCATCACACATATGCGACGACATTAACATTTTAGAATAGTTATACAAGAAAATGGTCTACAAGATAACTACACTTTCTTTCAAATTACTTTTTCTTCCAATATTACAATTACAATTTACTTCCAATATTACTTTTTCTTCCAATACACCTTCGATCAGTCATCGGGATTCTAATTAGGTAAGTTGCAAAATGTCGGGGTTTAGAAAAGTAGAGCTTCTGCTCCATTTTTCCTTGGTAACATAGAACTTGTATTTGGCTGCGTATCGTTTTACTTCATCCAAGACAGTCGGGATTTCTCGGTACTCGTGCATTTTGAAATTGCAAGCATAATAGGGTGCTGATGAGAGTAACCCTTAGAATATTATTTTGTGCTCGCTAGAGGCACATAATGTTGAATTTCCTGACTGTTAACCACAGCTGGATTCCATACGTCCAGATCAGTTTTATTATGGAGCAATATACTCTTAGTTTGTTGGATAGTGATAGGGCAGCCAGAGTAGGTTTTTAAATCAAAGGTTGATTTCGGTGCGCTTCATTTTCATATAGTTTTTCCACGTCACCCTTCGGCCAAAGGAAAACCAAGATATTTAACGCAGGTTGATTGTGGCAATGTGTCGGAGCTCAAATTAACCGGGGGACAAGTTTCATGCCTTAAAGTAAATGTAATTTTACACTTTAGGGCGCTTGCTTTTATGCGTCAATTGCTCAGTCAAACATCAGTGGTATTGAACTAGGTTTGTAGCAATTTTCTCGCTTCGTTTCGATCGTGGTTGCAACTGAGAAAGGCCGCATCACCGGCAAAGGTTGCTATCGATGTATCAGATGACTGGAGAATATCACAGGTGAATAATTTGTAGAGGACCGGGCCAAGTACAGAGATCTGAGGTATTCCTGCCCTATAGCTAAAAAGAGAAGATCTTGCGTCACAGAGCTTGATTTGGAGTTTTTTCTCACTGAGATATTGATCCATCAACAGGTAATAGGAGTGTGCTAGGTACTTTTCAATATTGCGAAGTACTCCTTTTATGCCAGACCTGGTGTAAGGCTTGTTGTACGTTAAGAAACGTAGCCGAACAGTTTATAAATAATTTAGTGTTTTAATTTGTCACTCATTTGTGGCCAAAAGTGACAAAAATGACAAAAGAAATACGAAATGGATTCGACGCAGTGAAGATGTGATTCCGACATCACACATATGGAATCACCTTAGCATTTTGAAATAGTTATACAAGAGAAATATCTGCAAGTTGACTACACTTTCTTTCAAATCGATTACTTTATTATGATTAAAACATTTAATTATAATATTTGGTACATTAATATTATTTCTTAATCTGATCCTTCACATTCTGTTTATTTTGATTCAGAATCAATAATTTTGATATAGTCAACCTTTTGTTGTCGTATGGAATAATCATTTATAGAGACGGTTTGTCGGATTAAAACCCGTTAAAAGAAAGGACGTGGGACTTAAACTTATGTTTAAAAGCGACTTTTATTAAAGTGAGTTCAAAAGGAAGTGGTGGAAGACATCCTAATTCACCTATCAGAGTATTCATATTCGTCCTTTTTAAAATAAAATAGATTATTTTAATTAAACTGCGTTTGTCTTATGGTACAAAATCTTTAGAATGGGGAATATGCATAATTTCATTTTTTTGATAAAAATTTAGGACTGGCTTGAATACTAAAATACATAAATTAATTTGATACAAATGAAAATTGACTTTTAAAGATTGCGGAATAACATCCTCTAACTTGAACTGATATTGATTGTTGAGACATTCACGTCTTAATTATTAATAACGCATGCATATTACTTATCTTACCTAAGAAAAAATATATTTAGGTATATTTAACAAATTACAATTTTTGCGAATTCAATATTAATAATTCAGCGAGTAAAGAAAAGCTTTATAAAAAGTAAGCATTAATATATTGTTTTGTATCCTAAATCTTTTTCATTTTTGTCGTTTTTCTTCGGTTAAAGGTAATCTTTAACCGTGCCTAAATAACCTGAACTTAAAAAGAATAATGATAAATTAGCTAAAAAATAACGTTAACTTTCTGAAATCGGTCTTGTAATGTGAGATTATTTTCGACATAAATCAAAATAGCCTTAAATTATTTTTGTGTGCTTTTCCGTTTACTAATAGCTTAACAAATAAGCAACTCAACCATGTCCGTAAATTAAATATTTTAATGTACAATACGACATAACGTCGTAGTGATGAAAATATGCATTTTTTTTTAAATGAATAAATTTAATTATAATATTCTTTTGCCAGAGGATAGAATGTTTCTATGTAATTATTTAAAGCGAAGTTTAGCTAAGTTATTGGCCTTTAATAATACGTCCTTCTATATTACATAACACAGCAAGATCTAATTCTAAAAACGACTACAGCTTCCTTGAATCTGGGAGATCTGGCATAGTGCTGAGTTTTACTGCATTTACAACAAAAAAAACCCTAATTCATTTAATTTAGTTCATAAAAACAATTAAGGTTTTCTCTACAATAATGAATTTATACACTTATTTTACAACTTTAACACTAACGATAAGATAGCCGTGAGGGGCCAACTTATAAGAAATTCAGGAAATGATCTCGAAAAATCCAAAAAAGTGCGCAACTGTAAAATAGATCCGAAATGTTGTAGAGAGTTCTAAAAATTTCTGGAATGGTCAAGAAAGTTCCAAAACGTCTGCATCTGTTAAAATCAATATGGAATGTTCTAGGATGTTTTAAAACTTCCTGGAATGGTATAGAAAGTTCTAAAATGTCTGGCAGCTGCTAAAATCAATATGGAATGTTCTAGGAAGTTCTAAAACTTCCTGGAATGATGTAGAAAGTTCTAAAATGTGTGCAATTGTTGCAATCGATCTGGAATGTTCTCGAAGGTTCTAAAAATTTCTGGAATGATCTAGAAAGTTCCAAAATGTGTACAACTATTACAATCGATCTGGAATATTCTGAAAAGATTATAAAAATTTATGGAATGAATTAAAGAGCTCCAAAATGTGTGCAAATGTTACAATCGATCTGCAATGTTCTGGAAGGTTCTAAAAATTTCTGGAATACTCTAAAAAGCTCCTAAATATGTGCAACTGTTAAAATCGATATGGCATGTTCTAGAAAGTTCTAAAAAAATTTATAAAATGAATTAATCCTCTAACTCATAAAGACTTCTAAAATGTTCTAGATTTTGCGGTAATATTATAGAATTATCTACTATCATCAAAAAAAATTATAAAGATCCAAGATGATCTGTCACTATCGGAAATAGTGACAGACCATCTCAAAAGCTCTAAAATGATCTTTAATATTTCAAAACGATTGGGAACATTGAAAAACAATTTAAATTTTTTTAAAGGATTTGAGATAAGCTGTTGTTGTTGGAAACAATCTTAAATGTTCTAGTGATAGAAATTTCGATATATGATGGTATATAAACCGAAATTCAGAAAGTTTTTGTCAGTTTTGTATATGCAGTTGAGAGAAGATTGAATGAAATTAAGATTGAACAGTGATTAAACAAATTCAAGTGATTTTGACAAGTGAAAAAAAAAACGAACTATTTGAATATTCTAGGATGTTCTGGTACTAGAAATTTTGATGTAATATGGCATATAAACCGAAATTCAGTGACTTCGTAAGTGTCATCATAACAACATTTAAGAGATTAATTTTATGTAACTTTATTACATTACACATACACAAAGTCAAGGTGTAGAAAAGTATTTACAAAACCTTAAGTGTTTTCAAAAAGACGTAGCACGTCGAAGTGAAACAGAAGAACAAGGTAAAAAACGGCTTTCGATTATTCGCAACTTAAATGAATGAAAAGAATTAGAGAAAATTTAACCGAAGAAAAAAGAACACGTATTAACGAAGAAATGCTATCCCGAATGAGAACTCTTAGAAATATCAACTGATCTACTTGAAGTGGAAAATAGAAGAAGTAAAGAAAGAATGGCTACGTTACGCGAAAAACTAGCGGTAACAAGTAAAATTGAGAATTTAGAACTTCAGGCGTTCCATCACGATAGCAAAAAATAACGCAGTGAAAATCCAAATATTGTCCTCAGGAAAATGAATGCGGGTATTGTCATGCGACGAGATTTTAAGGCGAAAATGCTGGTTTGTGCTGCTTGAGTGGTAAAGTCAATTACCAACATTAGATGTACCACCACCACAATTACTCGCATATATGAATGGAAAAACCCCAGTATCCAATAATTTTCTACAAAACATACGTCGACACAACTGTTGTTTTCAAATGACTTTATTTGGAGCTTCATTAATATGCCACGAAGAAAATATCAGATCAGTTTTCAAGATTCAAGGCCAAATTGATCACCGAGTAGGCTGACTTCTGCCGATGTCCAATGAAACTCCAAAATTTCCTCAAGTATAATTAACAAATAACTTGAAACATTAAAAGATTGCACAATTTTGAAAAAAATAAAATAAAATAGTAATTTTCAAAAAATATCGATGTTTTGAAATTTCATACAAAAGTAGGAATAATATGGTTAGCAGATATTACGCTCTCCGACCCTTATTTCTTTTCCGCTGTGTTCCTATTATACGCGATTGGGAACTTTCGTGACGAACTTCATAGCGGCAAAGTTTCGTGCGTTGAATTGTGATAGTGATATGTTAGATCAAATGGAAAGGTTAGAAATGAATGATATAAACTTAAATTTATTGCCACACGTGAGATATTCTAAAATCAAGGCTCTTGGTTGTGAATACTTTCAATATCGTTTTGAGACTAGAATTTATTTATTTAGAAAATATAATATAGTTTAAGAAATTAAAATCACGCATTAATGATAAATCTAACAAAAAGTGAAAAATAATTCTTAATATAGGGATAAAATAATGAACGAAAAATATTTGTATTATTTTAAAAAAAGCGTGAGTGCCTGATAAGTCAGTTCTCGAAAACGTTCGATTAGTACCATTAGTCAAAAAATAACACGAAAGATATGGCATAAAGCGCCTCACGCTTTTTTTCACAATATTACCGGGCTGTTTTATTCATTAATGGTTTTGTATTTGTATTGATTACGCAAGATTAAATTAAAAAAAAAGCTACCCTTAAGTTTCTTGCTTGTCCTTCTCAAGGGAGAAATTGCCTTCTAAAGATCGGTAAAAGGTAAATTCGCAATTAATTATGACGTATTTCAACTGTTATTTTATAACCTATTATATAAATTTATTGTGAATTTGAATTTGATAGGAGTTTCTTTAAAGTTTAATTTAAAAATCAAGTAAGTAATATCATTTAGCCGCCAGAGGAATTAATTCTCGAGTAAAGCCCAGAAAAACAGTTACCACTAAATACGTACTGTTAGTTAACCTCAAATATCGTTTTCAAGGGTTTTTGTGCCGTCGCCGACCTGAAGTGCATCTAAGCTATTTATAGGCTTTTCATACTCCCTATAGAACTGCACATATCGCACTCAATAGGCTTCTTACAATGTCATTAAGGTAACCCTCTTTGCCTATTTGTAGGGATTTTTTGTGAGGCAGGTAATGAAATATTATCTCAGTGCGAGAGAAATAAATTAGTGAATTTGTAATTTTAGTGCTGGTTAGAATACACTTGTTTTATTAGGTAAAAGGTAGAAAATTATTGAGAGTTAGAAACGAGTTTTTGAACAAAGATTTTCATTAGCTTTTAGGTTCATTTCAGGCCAAAAAGTACTTAACTGTTAGGCATCGTTTTACGTATGTTATCATTAAATTATTGCTTTGTTTAAAATACATTTTTGTGGTCGTTTCTTAACAGTACTACGACATAAGTACGGTCTTCTGTGGTACATTAGTTTTTGGTCTGCTTTTTCTAAAATTTTTATATTCTGCAAATGATTTAGCTACTTGATTTAATTTCTCAACGCATATTTTGAATGACATCAACAGAGCCATCATAAACGATTGAGGTGTCATTGTTGATTGCAATAAATGCTTTGAATATTTTAGAGAATGAAAAAGTTAAAAAAAAATTAACGACGTAAGAAAAAACAATAATAAAGGTGTTTATAAAAAAAAGTTCCTAATTTTTTAATTATTATTTCTTTTAATAATTGTTAATACATGAATGCATTTTACATTAAATCTTAAAATTAATAGTTTTAAAATTTTATATTAAAAATATTTTTTCCATCGCTTCAATAAAAAAACGTTATTTTGCTCTGGTGTCGAGAGCCTTAGGTCTAGGTAAACGATCGACATGTCAAAAGATAGGGATCAACAAAGACTAAAAGAAATAAAAAGTTTGACATTTCGAGAAGATCGCAAAAAAACCGCTAAAATGAATGCTTCTACAGAGTTCTTAAAGAGCACTTTTAACCTGATTTCGATATTTTTTTAAATTTCCAATTTTTGTATTGAAGTTTAATTTAATATCTGGAGAACTTTTTCAAATTTTCAGAAAATAATAAAAATTAAAATTATGAATTTTTTAAATCGGTCATTTTACGACTTCGACTTGCTTCGAAGGACTAAAAGATTTATTTCGAAATCCTTAGTGAAAAACATTTTTAAAACTAGGAACAATTTATGATTTACGTTATAAATATTATTTAACGCTCAGTTTTATTTAAAATTCGTTTCTATTAGCTTCACTCATATGTACATAATATGTATCTATATATCTATGTATCATTGTAACGGAATCTTAGAAACACTCACCTAAAAACACACACTTCAAAAACCTATAAAACATCGCTTTATAAATATATAGGTTTTGTACTAGAAAGCAAAAATAATTATTGAACCTGTTCTCTCAGAATGTAAAAATTTTGAGCTTTTCCTCATAAACAAGTAGATAACAGATTTTGCTTTTTAAGCGTACTACCTTTCCTACAAATATGGTTCACTCTTAAACTGTTTCTGGATAGACAGGGAGAACAGACTGAATAATCATTTTTTGTATTATAGTACAATACTTACCTATAAAAAAACATATTTCTGTGGTTTTTTTAAGTCTTTAAAATATGAATCAGGGGTCACACATGCCATTAAATCCCGATTCGCCATGTATGAGTGAAGGAAAATCTACGAAAAATTACCCAAGATCATACTTGGATGACATACAAATTGAAGATGATGGCTACTCTAAATACAGAAGACATTTACTTAAAAGGTGACTTCACAGCATAAATACGAATGTGTGGTCACCAATTAGACACCAACTAGAGATAGATAATCAATGGATAGTACCATATAACTCACTACTTTCCAAAATGTTCCAATCACACGTAAACGCAGAATACTGAAATTCAGTAAAATTAATAAAATACGTCTGTGAATATGTGAAAAAAGGTAGTGACATGACAGTATTTCATGACAATAGCGAAAGCGATCAACAAAACAGAAACGACTAAATCATCATGTACTAAATGGAAAGACATATTAACACATCAGTGATGAAGAAGCAGCGTGACGAATATTCGGTTTTCCCATGTACGAACGCGAGTCATGAGCCGAGAAAGACTGAACAGAGAGTTTACTTCATAAAAGACACTGCCAGAAAAATTTCAACCGAACCATCTCAGAAAATAATATTAAAAACCTTTTTCCAATTGTATCAAACGAATTCATTGGCGAAAACATTACTGTATGTTCATGTCCCTATGTATTATATGTGGAAAACGACAAAAAATTCTCTAAATGACAAAAACAAGGAATTCTAATTGCGGAATATCCTGGAGTTTTAAAAATGAAGCACTAGGCCGAGATATACAGTGTACATCCGAACAACGTCGAAGGTTTTTATGTTTCGGATATTTCTACACGAAATGTAAAGCGGGAACCAACAAGTTTTGCAGATCTCAAGACTGTCAACGGTTACCTATGCCAAGCATACATGGTAATATACCAATGCTTAGGACTACTAGAATACGACAACCACTGGGAATTAACATTAGAAGTAACCTTAATAACAGCATCAGTTCAGTATATCAAAGATCTGTTCGCCATACTTCAAACAACATGCAACCAATCGAATCCCAAACAGCTATGGGACTTTTTAAAAAAAAGTATGAGTAGTGGTATACCGACAAGACCGAAAAGCTCATCTAACTGGACGTTGAATTCATGACGACATGTTGAATGAAACACTCATTCGCTTAGACGATAAATGCTCAGCAAGAAAAACCAGACCTTAATTCAGCTTGGGATTGCAGCACCACAAAAAGATGCTTTCGGTGTACTTAATTTCGAAATATCAAAAGTTACAATATAAAGTAACTACTTCAATACATTGCCCACCACAAACCATTCCTGAATGAAAATAAAAAAAAATCATTTGCAACGTTATGGTGGACAAAATCAACAACAACACTGGGGGAATTATTCACTTGAATGCGCCAGGTAGCACCGGGAACATGTTTCTTATAAATTTATTACTGGTGGAAATACGTGCTAAACAAAGAATCGCTCTTGCAATGGCATCATCCGGCACTGTAGCACACTTATGGAAAGAAGTCGAACTGTTCATTTCGCCCTACAACTACCGTTGAATATAGACGATGATGTAAAATTTCAAAAGCATCTGGACGGGGGTGAACTTTTAAAACATTTAAAAATTATCATCTATGATGATTGCACAATAGCATATAAAAAAAATTGGTTGCCTGTAAAGTCGGTATACGGGCGAAAGTTTTACGTGACAACGACTTTGAGTGGTAAAATCATTTTAATGTGAATATTCATTCGTATAGTAGGAAGAAGGATGAAATAATAGTAACAATTTAAAACATTTATTTATACAAAGAATTATATTTAAAACATTAATTTATACAAAGAATCTCGCACTCAATTTCATATTAACAAAATTTTATTTTTACCTTTACACATACATACGTATTTATATACAAATATACATACAATAACTTGCAATACATTTGCGTACAATGAAACAGCGTTTACTACAACTTAACTTGTTCCTATCTGAGTGGAAGGGACGCGTGCCTTTCACTTTTTATGTCTGTCTCTCTCGCTCTTAGGCGGGCTAACCATGCCCGAGTGGAAGGGACGCGTGCCTCTCACTCGGTCTCATTGTGAGCGCATAACGTGAGCGGAGCGTAACGCAGTTTCTTGAAGTGTCACCCGGCAAACCAATTTATAAGACGTTGTCACGTCAAAAATCACTCAAAGCTACGGACAGAACATTATAAAACTTACAAGAAAACTCTGAAGTGATGGGACGAGCTCTACTCATATTTTCAGGAAATTTTATACAAACATTTCCAGTTATTCCCAAGTCAACACCAACAGACGAGATCAATGCGTCTTTAAAAAATCATATATCTAGCCACAAATAGAAAAACTTTATCTACAGAATTTCTAAACTTTCTACAAGTAGGAGGAATCCCATTACACTGCCTTCGACTTAAAATTGGATCTACGATCGTACTACTCCGAAATCCTAACTCACCAAAACTATGCATTGGAACAAGGATGATCGTTAAACAGCTATTAAAAACATTATCGAAGCTGACCTTATGATTGGTAAGGAAAAGGGACACACATAATTTATATAAATACCACTGATTTCCAATGAATTACTAATCCAATTTAAAATAATGCAATTTCCAATAAAATTAGCTCATAGTTTTACCATTAATGAAGCCCAAGGACAAACTTTAAAATATTGCGACATCAATCTTGCTTCTCTCACGATCAATTGTCGTTTACTCTAAAATACAAAATTCGAAAATTTTACATATATATATTCCGGATAATAAAATAAGAAATATTGTTTATAGAGAAGTATTGAAACAAACAGTCCAAATATATTGTCAATATTTGTTTTAACTCTTAACTTACAAAGTTTATACTTTTAGTGAACTTCAACACATATCAAATTCCAAATGAAATCGGATACTCCAGGTATAATAAGTATAAAATAAATTAATAAGGATTTTATTGAAAATTTAACAATAAATTAACAAACTTTTGTTTTCAAATAACGTATTATTTTTTTGTATATCTGTTTTAATACATTCACCATAACAACATTACTTAAATCGATATTAATGCTTACGATGTAGATAGATATTTTGGTTTATCGAGTGGGTATCCCGCCGTCGGCATCGCCGTTAGCTACGAGGGAGATTTGCGTCCCGGCTCATGGGTTGCTATGAAACGAAAACATGTGAAGAGCGCCGACAAGATTAGGTCGCGGGACTTACTAGCGACCCTTTCGGATCTACGGCATAGATATTATGTATAGATATTAATTTTATTAGGGTCACGTAAAGTAGCTTCATTTTTACTTACTCATTTCAACTTCATAATTGAAATGAGTAAGTAAAGGGTACATGTGAAGATTTTTTTTATGTACTCCCGCGCAGGAGAACGATGGAAAATGTATCACTCTAGCACAGACAATAGTTATTAACGACATTAAATACCGAATACTGTCAATCCAAAGGCTTCTATATAGTTTCTTTAAATGTAAATGGCCGGCGTGGGGATACCTTCAACGTATAACTACTCTATAATATTATTACTTAAGAAATCTACTTGGTATAAGAGTATCGAGATACGATCAAAACGGGTCGCGTCATCACGAGTGACACTGATGGGACCAAAAACTCCTCTAGAGAAAAATAACCTTCTTATGCCTTTTTCACTTTTATTAGATATTAGTGCCTGGGGCGGATATTTCTATTCTTCTTAGTTTTTTTTCTCTTAACCATTTAGAATCTGCAGCGATGATGTCATACAGAAGTCGTTCCACGTTGTTTTATGAGAAATTAATGTGCAGAAGGTGCTTTATATAAGAGAGTTGAAGTTATAATCATGAATTTGAATGGCTAACTTGTGCAAACTACTCATTTAACATGCTCCTGCTATCAATTTGGTGATAGCAAGGAAGTATAGATGTTAACGATGTATAAGTATAGATGTTAAAATATAGATGGGTAAAAAAAAAAATACAAACGGAAAGATCAGACCAATTTTACTTGCAACTACATTGCTACTTAAGAAAATCCAGATCTTGAAAAATAAGAAAAAAATGAAAATTGGCACCTACATCACATAATATTTAAACAAAGAAACACAACAAAGAAACAAAATAAATAAACTGACTAATACTAAGGAGAATGATAAAAAGAAAAGATCAGAGATCCCAAATCCGGAAAGTACACAGAAAAATGAGACGAAAATGAAAAAGTTGGATACATTTCAGTACATGCGATAGAAATCTCACTCCTTTTAGCACAAAACTGCTTACAGAAAACAATAATGACCGAGAACCAGACAAACACAACAAAGCAATCTCACACAACAAGCAAAATGTTCCCCAATTTGGCTGGTCCTCGCGGGAGAATTAGAACACCATCCTCTAGAAAAACAATATAACATCGCAACATTGAACACTAGAACCCTCAGAACTTCCGAAAGCCTATTAGAATTAAACGACGCCTTTAAAGATGTGAATTATGATATACTAGGTATTAGTGAAATACGAAGACTAGATGAAAAAATTAAGAACTTGATGTTTAAGAACAAGATTTCTACACCAGAAAAGAAAATGGTAGGGCCATTGGCTTTCAATTTTTTATTATAAAACCAACTCCATATTAAATTTTATAATAAAAAAATACTTGAAACAATATATAGAAGAATTAATAGGAATATCAGATAGACTAGCTATACTTAATATTAAATTACCCCAGTATAAAAAGTCTTGGTCAGTGATACAAGTTTATGTACCAACAACAATCTGAACAATCAATACTTGATTCATTTTATAAAGATCTGTGACAAGTATTAAACAAAACCAGAGATAAACATATTACTCTAATGGGAGATTGGAATGTGCAGGTTGGTGCAGGGAAAAGTAGCTGTGAATATGTTCTTGGCCCATTTCATGCTAAAAGAAGCCACAGTAGCCAAAAACTGATCGGATTTCTAATGGAGCATAATTTCACTGTATTGAACTCAATATATAAGAAAAAGGCTAAAAACATATGGATTTGGATCTCTCCTGATGAAAAATATATGAATAAGATAGACTATATTAAAACAAATCAACAAAAAACCTTTACTGACACAACTGTAACAACGAAATTAAATTTCTACACAAATCACCGAATGGTACTCATCTCTCTCAGGACTAATGGTACTCAGCTCACTCATACCCAGAAAAACTATCAAGGAGATATATAACCCATGCATACAATCAATGAAAATCTTGCACAAGAAACGAAATCATACCTTTAGAATTTGGTGGACATTAAATGATGCCATAGATATTATGTTGAAATACCAAGCCCTAAAAAAATAATTGACAAGCCAATCTACTATAAAGAGAAATCAGAATGCTGGTAAATATCAAACCGACCAAACCTTACAACTTATCATGAACAGGAGAGAGCTCATATTAAATGGAACAAAAAAAGAAAACATTACAGCAATTACAGAAGTTAGAGAAATAAGCATGAAAATTAAAGAAAGCATCAGAAAGGACCGAAATGCTTAAAGGCATAATACTTCAGAATACCTTATACAAAGAATTGGAACAGTTAAAAAAGCTCTGAAAGAACTAAGGGAAACCAACGCAACGTAAAAAAATTTGCAACTTAGTTACTAATTTCTATGAAAAATTGTAAGAAAGCCAGGAACTACATAAAGACCAATATCCTAAGACTGACACTCCACCAACTTAAGAAGCACCGCTGGAAACTGTTCCAGAAAATTTACCAAGAGAAGTCTGAGAAGAAGAAATCGTTGGGTCCAGACAAAATTATGAATGAGTTGCTGAAAAGAACTATAAAGAATATAACCCCCATTCTAACACACATATTTAACAACATTCCGTCAAGTATTCGTATTCCTGAATGAGTCTAATGTTAGACGGTCAACAACCAGCTGAACAAGTAGGATAAAAAAAAGGTTTTTTAACTATAGATCATATACATACACTCAAGCAAATACTTGAAAAATACAATTAATACAACAAAAAAGTTTACATTGCTTTTATTGACTATGCAAAAGCATTCGACAGCCTGAACCATAAGTACATATGGAATACCTTAGAGCAACAAGGAATATTAGGATTCTACATAGATGTACGAAAAACAATTTATGCTAATCACCAGGATAGAATTCAATTAGAAACACTGGGTACCAAATTCTACATAGAAAGAGTTAGGCAGGGATCCCCCTGCCTAACTCGGAGGATCCACTATTTCCTAAACTTTTCTCAGCAGAGTATTTTCCACAACCTAAACTGGGAAACTTTCGGTCTCAACATAAGTGGGTATAAATTGAACCACCTGAGATTTGCTGGACCTTTTTGAAGAGAAGCCGGAAAAAATGAAACGAGACCTTAACGCAGAATGCAAGAAAGTAGGTTTGGAAATGATACCAGAGTAAGACCAAACTAGTGACTAATTCCACTAAAACAAATATAGATATAAATCAAGAACTCCTTGAATTCGTTATGGAATACATAAATCTGGGCCAGCCAATTTCTTTTCATGATGAATCTACAAAAGAAATAAATATAAAAATTGCCAATGGATGGAAGAAATACTGGTCTCTTAAAGTAATAATGAAATTCAGGATTTTAGCACGGCAATGAAAAGAAAAATTTTCAACACGTGTATCGTTCCATGCTTAACCTATGGGAGTGTAATACGATCACTTACCAAAATTCTAAGAGATAAGCTGGCAAAATCTTAAAGAGGAATGTAGCGAAGCATGATTGTGTGCAAATTGTCAAACTGAGTTAAAAATTATGATCTCAGAAAGAAAAGTAAGCTTACGGACATTCGAAGTCAAATAGACCGACAGAAATGGACAGGCCATATGATGCGAGATACTCGGGAAAAATGGAGCAAGGCGGTGACCGAATGGTACCCAAGAGAAGGTAATAGGAATCGCGGGCGTCAGAGGAGGAGATGGATGGATGGCATCAAAATGACAGCTGGTCATCTGTAGACAAGGGTAGCACAGGACAAATTACAGTAAAAATCACTGGAGGAGGCCTATGCTAAGAGGCACACCGAGATTAGGGACATTATATAAATTTGTATATACTCATTTTCGTTATTATTAATTCTCGGAATAAAGGGCTTTATTACTATTATTATTATATGGATAAATACACCCATGACGTGTCAATTTCTTTTCAGCAGATTTTTTCTGTGGATCCTGAAGTTTATGCAGTGAAATTGAGGTGGCTGAGTGAAGACTAAAATGACATGTACGTCACCACCGTTCTTAGTAAAAGTTGATTAGAGCTAAGATTACCTACTTATGTGCTTGGTATTATGTCGACAGGGGAGGTCAAGATTGTGTTCCTTTGTAGGGAAAGATTAAATAACAATTACAAATATAACTGTAAGAGGACTACACACGAGTCATTACCCCCAGCTTGAAAAGCGTATGTATTAGTTCTGTGTACCAGATCTTTTTGTAGACTTTTAAGTACGTCGAAAACGAATGTCATTTTTTTTTATTTTCTATCAAAAAGCTCCGACATTTAATGTAATTATCAAAAAAGAATAATTATAGCTATATGGGTGAAATAAAATTGAATGTTTCTGATACCTAATATCTTAGGCTTACCAGTAATACCTTAACACAATGAAGCATTAGCTGTTATTTTTTTCATTTGATATGACAATACTAAGATAATTCATTCCTCACTATACCTGCTCAAAATATAATAACACAAGAGCAAAATAGAAAAATGTTCGTGGGTCTTATATTTAAAAAACAGTTGCATTATAAAATAAAACATAGAGTATAAATACAAAAGTAAATGTCTATGTACAAGTTCATATAGAATTCTATGTAGAGAGCCACGCATAAGTCAATTTGACTGCAACACGAAAATGGGCTGTCTTAACTCATGAGCTATTACACTCTCACATAAGATAGACGTGAAAGAACAGTTTCCGTGTTAGCGTTTCGTTCAATGAGTGAGAGGTCTGGCAGCCTATTTCCCCATCCATCAAATCACTCCCATGAAATATTCCATTCCTACCCAAGAGGTTGCCAACGCAGTGGTGACTACTTTGGTATTGCGAGTGTCCATAGACGACAAGGACTACCTTCGCTCTGGTGCCTTGCATGCTCGTTTGTCCCTTAAAATTTTATAAAAAATTAATAAAAAATATAGGTAATATTTAAGATTTCGTTTTTTATTAAACGTTATTCCGTAATTATTTTCTATAGTAAAGGACCTGTTCTATGTTTTGTTAATGTTGTATTTGCCGAAAGATATTAATTCTTGTGGAGTAAAGATTTTCCGAAAAATCAGTAATGAAGTAGAAAAGAAAAGATAAGTTTTATAAGATATTTACGCACTCGGATTGAAAGCAAAAATACATTTATTTAGCATCAAGTTGTAAATAAAAAAAAGCAAACCGACAAGAAACTCCTTCTGGACTGTTTATTTTTTCAATTTTGAAACTATTTGCTTTGCCCAAGCTTTATTAAAATTCAAGTATACATAAACGAAATAATAGGGTTATTTCATGAACTAGGCTTTAATATATTTACTGAACACCTTTGGATTTTTGCTGTTGTAGTCTCTTGCATTTCAGAGAAAACGTTTTTTTTTTGCTTGTAAACGTATTATTTTGATAAAATTATTTATATTGTATGAGAGTATTTCAAAATAAGTTTATAATAAAATAGTTCAGTTCTCGGACCATTTCTATTTCTAGTTTACATTAACGATCTGCCACATCTCGTTAAAAATGGGTATGGAATTGTACTATTTGCTGATGATACTTCTTTAATTTTTAAGATTTATAGGCAACAACCAGCTTTTGACTAGGAAAACAGTACCATCTTTAAAATAGATGAGTGGCTTAGTAGGTATTAATAATCTTCTCAATGAGAACAAAACAAAACTTGTTCAATTTTCCTTGAGTAGTGCTAAACCGGTCAACGGCAACGTAACGGTCATAAACGAGATACTGGATATTGTGGACACGACCTTATTCCTTGGTTTCACTTTAGATGGTAAATTTCATTGGAATTCTCTTATTACCAGATGGGTAAAAAGGCGTAGTTCTGCGACATATACAGTGAAAAGGATTTGGCGACTTAAAGCTGAAAGCATCGCGAGACTAGTTTATTTCAGTTTTTTTTTCATCATCTCATGACCTGAAGAATTTCGTTATGGTGACACGCAGCCGATGTCAACACAATTTTTGTGCTGCAAAAGCGAGCTGTTTATGATATGAGACCAATGACATCTCTCAGAGTAAAATTTAAGAAAATTAATATTCTAACTTTAGCATCACAATACATATATGAAAACCTGATATATGATAAGGGACATATACAATCGTTTCACAAAAAGAGCGACATCCATAATATTAACACTAGATATAGGAACGATCTTGCTGCTCATAAAACCCGTCTAAGCAAGTTAATAAATCGTTTAAGGGGGGCAATGAGTGCGCTTTTATAACAAGATCCCAGCTGAAATTCAAAATTTAAACGTTTCGTTATAAGAAAGTTATATGCCAAGGGCTGTTATACTGTGTCTTAATATGTTTATAAAGTAAACCCATGGAATTAAACTGTTCGCTATCACGTTACTTCATTTTATTCCTAAGTGTTGTACTAAATTATTAATTATTCGATACTTTGTATCGATCAGTAAAAAAGAGCAAACCTTAAGTTTCTTGCCCATTCTTCTCATGGTGAATTAGCGTTTGGAATGGGTGGTAACTTTAATGTCGACAACACTTGTTTATGACGCATTTCAAGTGTAATTTCTATTACCTACGAAATAAGATATATATTTTTGATTTTATTTTATTAGAAACTCATTTCTGCATATTTGTCTAAAATTTGACAATGATGGGTTCTTAAAACTCAAATTATACTATTAATGAAGTCATTTTCAGCATTCGTAATAGTGCACATGAAAGAATGTCTAATAGAGAAATAGTTCGTAAAATTTTGCAATTTTCATTTATCGTCTTTGAGTTTATATTTGTACAGTATAAGAATATTTTTACATTTTGAAGTAGGTGAACAAATATATTTTATCTCCAAGGATTCAAATTCTTGCAGCACGCTGGTAACCGAGTTGTTAGTATGCAACCCCATAAAGGGCTCTCTCAAGGTACGAGCCCTTAATCGAAAATAAAAGGATTGTGAAAAAATAATTCTACTTGGCGGAGACTTAGTAATGGATGTGTAATAATCTGGCACGTTCTCCTAATCATAAAGTTGTACGCGAAGTATTATGTTATCATTGTGTCACTTCCTTCAATACAATTGATATATATCCCCTCCCACAATCTCTCAATCAATATCTCAATGTAGTTTGGGGGCTGCTATCGACCACCAACATCAATATGATAACAAATTCGCGACCAACGGCTAAATGTACCCCCCCAATCTACGGAACTTCACTTAAATTTTACTTAAGTTAAAAACTCGCTGGGCAATTCAAATGAGACGAAATTGCAATGGAAGGCATTATACAAACCGTACAACCCCTAAAGCTCTAACTAGCAGGTGTTTGTTTATACGTTTTTATATATACTGACAATGAAGAAATACAAACTTCTTCTTCTTGAACACAATTTTTTTATACCCTTGTTATTGTAAACAATTTAATCAAAAGAAAAAAATAATTTACAGACTATTTACAGACTATTCATTATTTTTACTGATACTGGACAAAATATAATATTTCATGAACTTATCATATACATAACAGGCATTAGGTGAAAGGCAAGAAGCAATTTTCTTCTCTACAATGTGTAGGAGAAAATTGTTCACTTTAGCTGTTTTTCTCATCTCCGACGGGCGCCGGAACTGCCGCGAGGCGTTTTGTTCTGTATCCGGGCTGTAATCAACGTCCTACGCTGTATTGTAAATATTTATCTTCCATAATTTAGTGCCTTCAAGGAATTGCCTTCAAGATACAAGGAGTTTATTGCTCCCCGTTGATAAACACCTTAAGCCTATAATAATTATGATTATTATGTTTTTTCTTTAAGTTTACTTGGTTTTGTTTTCTATTTGTACGTTTGTTAACGAGAGAAAAAGCTTTCCATTTATTATAACTTGCATAATATACATTTATGAAATATACCGTAATATGAAACTCAAATATAGTAACTATTGGTTAACCCAAATAAAGAGAAAACATGAAAAAAAAATTGAAAAGTATACCTAAATATTAAGACATTTCTATTTTCTAGATTTCAAAGAGATCTAGGGATCGTATGTAAGCCACATGTCGCTCTCAGTAAAATAACATCCACTAAAGTCTAATATAACGTTACAGACAAGAAATAAGTACTGTTGACAAGTGGTAGTTTCTACGAATGCCAAACGTAATACCTAACCGTTGGTCCCGTTAACAAGCTCAGATTCACTCAAGGTACAATAGAAAAGCTACACTCGGTGTTTTACTGCGAAATAAAATCTAAAATGCGAAATGTGCAGAAAACCCACAGCAATGGACACATCCCACAGGATCAGCGGATCCGTAAATTGAAGTGGCAATAGATAGACCACAGCTATTGAAGAATCGAAAATGTTCCAGAATGGCGATCATGAAATGGATGCACTGCTTTGCAGCATGGGTCGGTCTCCCCACTAGGCGGCTTCACAACTTGGTAAGCATTGTGTTACAAAGTGGATATGAATGATCCAAGATCTTACGTTTATGGAATCTATAGTATTTTCTGTAGTAAACATAAAATGGCTAAAACGAGCACTTACCTTACTTGAGTATAGAGGTTTTAATATATATTTAATTGGAAAAGTAATGGTATATTGAGCTGAATTTTTGTATGGTGTGTTATATTATTGAAAAATATCTATTCAAGGATAGCCAAAATGAAATTGATTGACTCACTTTTTATTTAATTTCAATATGATGTGTGGCGCCGACGGTGCAGAATTTTGGTTGTTATCAACATTCACTGACATTTGTAAGTACAGGATAAATCTTCTTAATACAAAACCCGTCAAATACATGTTAAACATGTTTCGTTCTTTTTTTTGTGTCAAAATCGAATAGTAACAGAAATATTTTTTGTTGAATACACAAAAATAGCAAACAGTGTGACTTTACCTGGTTTACTTATAAGATTCACAAGCGGTCATGAAGATTTAGCGCCAGCAACGCAAAACCTTCGCCGACATGTCCTGGAAAGTTATCGAATTCGATAATATATTTTGTATGCTAGTCGAATGGAGGTACGACAAAAACGCTCTCGATGAAACCAATCGAAAATCGATGTTTTACTAAAGATAATAGTGAGTTCCTATAACGGCAAGTGGCAGGCCTGCTCTACTTGCAAAAGTGCGTCTCTACCACAGACGCATATGACAGACATATTGCTAACGGTACAATACTTTTTCGGTTTAAAACTAAAAAATTAAAATGATAACTTTGTTCTAGTATCTATTTGACATCGATTTCATTGCTATCATTATACTAGAGAGGACTCTTGTAAAAATAAATTTTACGAATCTTTATGTTCAAAGCCACCCTTAGAGTTATGGAAGGTAAGTCATATCGTTATCTAATGTAATTTCTCAAGACATCAGCAATACTACAAATACCTAAATTGCCACTGATTTTTCCTTACCTATAATACAGGTGAAAGTTTTATTTGTAGTAACCTATAGAGAAGGTATTCAGAGGCAATGTTTTATTTTAGACATTAAATATATATATATATCTACTCAATTTTACAAATCTAAAAATTCCTCCTCATTTGTTTACTATTTTACTGTTTAAACATAATTTTAATATAAACAGAAAATTATTAGATACTCATTATCTCATGTATACATATTTTTATTAACATATTATTAAAAATAATTTTAGACTACCAAGAACAGATTTCAATTTAAAACTTCATGAGTAATTCATGATCTGTTTTTATAGTCTTGTTTGTAGCATTTAAATAATTTTGTTACCGACTAATATTTGTATACTTAATTACCATTTTTTTTAATTTATGAACATTAATAGGACGACGATTGAAATTATTTTACTTATAATTTAAAATTATGCTTGTTGTTGAATAAAAAATATAAACATACGAAATATTTCCATATATGTAGGTATAAAACATTTGTTACAAGAGACTAGTTTTTAACCGACTTCAAAAAATGGTGGTCAATAGATAAGATATATATATATAAGATAGTGATGAGATATATTTTTTATGTATTTGCAGGGATAACTTCGTCAATTACGGGCAGATTTAAGAAATTATTTTTAGGTTGATATAATATGTTCTCGAAAATGCCCCATATTCACCAAAGTTACGGTCTAATAATGGGATCCCAGAGAAATATGTTTATATTTGAGTTTTTTTTTGAGTTGTTAGGGAGTCGTCATCTCATGCTGTTGAGCTGATGATAGAAGTCACAGTGATACTTAACGGTAAGAAGTTAGAAGAGAATACTACAATTTGTCGACAGAAATTGCTCTTCAATGGCTAGTAGTTAAACCTAATGTATACAGAATAAAATTTACTTATTAATATACATACGTTCATCTATGTAATTGCAACGTGATAAACTAAATAAAAACGTATCATGACACCAGCGATAGTATAGTAGAAATTAATTTAATTCAAGAGTAAATGCCAATATGATCTGAATTTATTGAAGAACTTTTACATTATAAATAGTGGGTATAATTTATACAGTTTCTAGAATAGTATGGTGGTCGATTTCAACTAAGAATGTTAAAATTCTGAAATCATTACCAGCGCCATCGGATAGTCAATTCAGAATCGGAACTGCTTTTCCATTTTCTCTGTTGAAAAGCGAATGAAACGCATGACAAATTATACTAATCATGACTTAATCCACTTGAAAAGTAGGTAGAGCGATTTATAAAGTTACAATTTAAATAGAAAATAATTAAAACTTAAAAAGTAGAAATGAGAATAACTTAATAATTAAAAATAAAATCAAAATCGCCCTCAAAAACAAATTTAAATAAGTACTTGTTTTTGAAGTCGGTTCCAACTAAAAAGAATATAATCTATAATATAAATATCTAACGTTTTAAACATTAGATCAAAATGATTTATTCTTATGAGACACAACTGTGCCTATTTATCTTTAAGTTGAACTGACTCAAAAAACAACTGAATATTTAAATTGATTTTTGAAGGCAGTTTTTATTTTATTTTTAAATAAGTTATTCACATTTCGACTTTTTTTGAAATTATTTAATAGTTTTATTGTTATTTGCACATTTTATTACTGTAACCACTGTAAAATTATTTGACAATATTACAGCATATGTATTGTGTGCATTATACACAATATTTCCATTTCAGTAACTGTTGAAAAATGACGATGACGAAGATACTTTTTAACGCTTAAATTCCAAAAGTTTGATGGGTTTAGGGCCATGTGTAACGAAAAATTGTTATAATGACAATTTCTAATAAAAAAAATATGTATTATTGTCGGAATTGTAACATGAATTGTGTTAAATTTTTAAAGTTATTGTTATCCTCGATATCAATTCTACTTTCGGAGAAAAAATATATAATCATATTAACCAAAATGTAGTAATGTGTATGGTGTGGCGACGGGTCGCCATGCTATACTATAGATATATACAGTCCACAGGTAGTAGTGTGTACGATATGGCGACGCGTCGCCATGCACAAGCGACTGTGCGACTCCCTTTTCACTCGGTTCGATGGTGCTGTTTACTACGGTATACATTTTGACTATATATATATATATATATTGACCATTGTATAGCGTGGCGACCCGTCGCCACACAGTGCATTCTACTATAAACTATAGATGTTTCACATCAATAGACTATATATATACCCTAGTATAGCGCGGCGACCCGTCGCCACGGCAAGCGTCGCCACGCCGACAATCCGGTTTACCCTGCGCCTGTAGATATTTCACATCAAAAATGAAATCGATATTTTATCTCATCGGTCCCTGTAACAACATCATTTTGGTTTTGAATAATTATCGTCTCTAAATTCCTATTTTTTTTTTAATATCTCATGAAGTTATAAAAATATAGAGCCAATAAATAACTGTACGAGTTTTATGTGCTACAGGCGGACAGATAGACAAAATGAACCCACTTCGAAGACGAAATTTTAAAAGCAACAGACAAAAATCTTTACGGAAAATCGCACTTTCAAAAACGACAGCTGAACCTTTTCGAAGTTTCCAAATCCTCAATGCTTATCAGCACAGCCTCTGTCAAAAACTGCAGCAAGAGACATCCACATTAAGGAGTCGCCGGATCGTTGGGCGCGTCGGCGTGATGGACGGCCGCGATAAAGCGGGCCCGCGCCCGCGCCCGCGACACCGGCCTGGCGCGCGGCCAGCGCCCCCGGCCCCGGCGTCGTCGACGGACGAAGGCGACAAAGCTCTATATACCGACACTCAGTACTCTGAAATAGGCTGAAAAACAACTGAGAATTATTATTTGTTTAATATATTAATAATATATATAAAGGAAACTACAATTGTTGCTTTATTAAAAAAAAACTTTTGGATTTAAAAAATAGTACAAATTTTGTACATTTAGTAGATTGATCAAACCACCTGAAAATATTTTTCTTTCATAATATCACTCTCGCACCATCTGTCTGTATTGTTTTCTCGCGTTTTTTTCTTCAGTTATAATTTTCATAAATGAACAAAGATTATAGCAATGATATTCAATAGATTTACAATTATTGGAAATCAGAAGTCGTTCGAGAATCGTGACGTACGCCAATCATCCTAACAACCAGACTGATTGGGCATACAAGATAATTTTTATATGGATTTATGTCTATGTTATCTTAAATAATAGATCAACGCAAACCATTTAAGCGTTCCAAAAACTTCTTTTTTCTAATCTTATTCACCATCACCGCCATAAAACGTAGCCAGATAATGCAGTTATGAATTTAAAAAAAAACATGTAAGTTCAACCATATACGTATTTCTTGTGTGAAAAGGACATAAATGGATAAGTAGAAAGACAGAGAAACTTTGTATTTTACAATATGTAGAGAAACTTTTACGCACTTTATTTGTTCGTTATATATTGCTTGTTGAAGACGATTACATTTCTAAACGATGACAATGTAATTCTCTTAATTTTTAGTTAACTCTGAACGTTAGCAAAAAGTTAAAAATAAATGTGTGTAAGCTTTTTAATGAATATGATTAAATATGGCAATCAATACATCAATGGTAATTGCACACAATAAACAATAAATTTTCGTATGTTTTATTCTAACTTTTATTGATACAATACATTTAGGTAGAAGATAAAAGTAACTTTTTTGTTGTAAACCTGTTGTAATGAAACAAACACTTAATGTTACAGGAAGCTTGCCACAACTTATTAGTGAAAACCGTATTCGAAACGGCGAAACGATTTCTGAGAATAGCGTGCACAAACGAAACAGACAAAATTTCAAGAACTATTTTTTGGTCTCGGTAACATAAGAACAACCTATATAAACTTTTTTTATATAAAAGACATTTAATGTACAGACACGGTTCGTTTACTATTTTATTATGTGTCTAGATAAAATATTTAATAAATCACTAGTACAAGTTTCATGCCAAATGCAAAACTGGAATAATTGAAAAAGTTTCGTACTAAATAGTAAACATACAAATCTTGGGATTCTCGGCCATCCATTTTCGTACTTCAGACTTTGAACGTGAAAGTGGGTAGAGAAAGATAGAGACTATAATTACTTAATAGTCTGTCAGACCACTTAAGGAGATTTATCCTTAGACCAAATTAATTCTTAAAATGTAGTGCTTAGCTGTTTATTTTATGGTACTACGAGTAACATTACATGCTGATTTATGTTTCATAACCTTGATGCTTATTATCTTTAATTAATTAAATTATTTCTTTAAGCACTGTTAACATAGTTCAGATAAATAAATAGTAGAGTCAATGTGATGTTTCTCTTAATAAAAATTAATTCAAAATCCGAGCAATTCTTAAAATTAGACTTATATCACAAAAATTTTTGAAATAAATATAATTACTGTAGACGTAAGCCTTGCTATGTGTGCTATAGTATGAGCGATTTATATGAAAACAGTTCTTTTCAATTGTGTCTAAATCAAACCGGTTGGAAAGTAGGAAGACATCAGATCACAAATGAATACTTTATTATGTGACTAATTGATACAGATACTTTGTGATGTAACTACACTAAATTTACAATCCAACTGACTAAAGTTTGCTCAATGGTCTTCGAGGATAGAACTTCTATTATGATTTCGAACTATTATGTGAATCGAGTGCCCACTGAAGCAAAGGAGGTCGACGAACTTTGTTTGTACAGACAATTATGCACCGCAATTAAAGTTTAGTGAAGATTATTTTATGTGATAATATATTTTTTATTACATTCCATGAACTTCGGCAATATAGGTGGTAAGGCTACGATCTAAAACTGGTACAAAAGTCTGTAGTACCTCGAAAGAAATAACTGTTGTTAAACGGTTTTATTTAGCTCATCCCGTTTGTTTTATTTATTATTTTTTACTCATGTTTCCGAAATCGCTGCAGGTGTTTTGGGTAACGAACTTATGCGACACTAAAAACAAATTACTTTGAGAGCAATGTCATTTGTATGAAACAGTCATAGCTACAAGCTTAGCGATCAAAGTGGAGCCAGTTTAATAACGCGACCTGTCAAACTCTTAAAACAAATTGGAATCGGCTGTACTTCGGCTCGTCTAAACCTGTGCCCGGTTCGTCTGTTCGCTTTGAAGGTAGCCGTCCGTTAACGACAATGTCCTCGTCAAAACGGCGGGCTCAATTCATCCACGATCCGATTCGAGCATTCATTATACACTCTCCTTGGAGCCGTGCTCGCAAAGAATTTGAATCGTGTAGTGATCAAGGAGTGGCGCGCGCCGCCGGCGGGCCTCGAGAGCATAATCGTATCGCCCTTCAGCTACCGGGATGGGGGCGGTCGCTAATTGAGGCAAAATATTTCAACGCTATACGCAAGAATATAAATTGAAATTAACATTCATTAAGTGAAATTAACAATTATTAGTGAATCCACTAAGACACAATTTTTCTATAACGAATTCTTAAAAAAATTTATAAATATTTGCTACACATTTTTTAAAATGACCGTCGAAAGCCATCTCAATTTTTAATTGTGTATAATACTCTATACAAACGAAGAATGCATAACATGAGTATCGTTACTGGTCAATAAACACATCAACACAAAAAAATCAAAGTTATTTTTGCGTCAGGATAAAATCACCCCACTGCCGAGGCCTACTCTACGCCGGTCCAACGGGCATAACTGACGACCGTCTCCACCGTTGCCATGGTAACGGTGGAGACGACGGTTAAACGTGCTCTCTGAGACACGAAGCGAGCGGATTGGATGAATCAAGTCTAAAGCTAATCGATCGGTTAGCTTAAATTCGTTAAAAGCTAATCGCTCGAAGTCGACGCTTTAAACCCTTGAGCCGTCAGGGTTATCACGCAACAGAAAAAAAATTTCTTTATTTTGGTTATTCAGCCAAACACTGGTTAAATGTCCAACGTTCTTTCGTGCCATGCTTAAGTTTCATCTTAACAATATTCAGAACTAATTTAACTCAAGAAACGTGAGTTTATGGTGAGTAATTAATTATGCACTTATTTCTAACTTATTTGTTGGGAAATTCAATGTTTTTGGACAGGAATTATCGAAATAATTTAAAATACTCTTTTGAAATCGGACATATAGATTAGTATTTTCATCATTTATATAGTTTTTAATGTATATCAGGGTGTCTATAAGGAAAAAAATTGGAGATTACACCATTTACATGTAAATTAAAACTAACTAATAGAGCAATACAGTATCAATATGTGCACTTTTACTATTGAAAATGTAGCGAGTATATTGGCGTGTGTATATGCGCATGACCGTATTTCTTTGCTTTTTTTTTGCCATATGGCGGATGGCAAGACGTTACTTGAATTATTTATTGTCACTTTAATGCATTTAGTCTAGTCAGCAAGAGCTATTTTGGTGGAAACCTCTGTAAGGACATTAGAAATTATGATTTAAGACAAAAATTTGAAGTGGGGCCGATAAAAATTACAAAATTTATAAACAAGTTAGTAATAATAAATAGGGGTTTAGTTTTTTGGTGAATCAGTATTTTTCTCTTGGTGAATCAGCATTTGGAATGGGTGATAATTTTAATGTCGAAAACAGTTATTTATGACGCATTTTAAGTGTAATTTCTATTACCTACGAAATAAAGATATTTTTATTTGATTTAATTTGACACAGATTTCTAATCCAACAGTTATTTGTTAACATCCCGCTAAGAAAATTAAAAAATTTCGGAAATCGGGAAGTTATTGGTTTTACCCCGGTTTTCGAAAATCGAGTTTTCATCAGGTCTCAACGTTTTGAAGCTCTAAGAAGCTTCCCTGACTATTTTTACGATGGTATCCGTATGTCTCTGTGTGAGTGTGTGTGTGTGTGCGAGCGCGTGTGCGTGTGCGTGTGCGCGTGTGTGTGTGTATGTGTGTAAACTTCTTATAACTGTTGAACGGCTTGACCGATCGAAACGAAACTTATGGCATTCGAAAGGATTCCACTGAACTTAGATTTCCTGTAAATTTAAGCTGATTCGAACTAGTAAATTCCGATAAATTTAAAAAAAACCGGAAAGAAAATTCTAAAACGATGTTTTTTGAGAATAACTTTTTGGCTATTACCTCGATCAATTTTATAACCTAATCACCTTTTAACCTCAAAAAATGACGTCGAATGCCGTTTTGCAAATCAAAATCGGATGATTCGTTCGTGAGATATCATGAACGAAAAAAATCGAAAAAAGAGTTTTTTTTTAGAATATTTTAGAAACTTTACTACTAATCGATTTCGCTCTTAGTATAACATTTTAGGCCTCAAAAAACTGCGTCGATTGCCGTCTTGAACGTGGAAATCGAACCACGCGTTCTAAGGTTATGGCATTTTAAATATAAAAAAAAAGGTTTTTAAACAAAACTTTGAAATTTTGAGACTTATCGATTTTGTTCTTTCTACAACATTTTCAGTACTCAATAAACTGCGTTAAAGGATTTTTTAAAAATTAAAATCGGTCAATTTGTTTGTAAGATATCGTTGTTGCAAAAGTTTAAAAATAAAAAAATTAGAAAACAGTTGATCCTACAGACTAACTCTAAAGCTTCCCGCCGTCTACACTCAAGGCGTCTTAAAATTAATTCAAATTGACATTAACAGTTTTCGTTCTCTTTTTTGTCAAATTATTTTCAAGGTTCGTTAAATAAGTTTTTTAAAATAATTTTCGCCTAAGAGAGTTAAAAAATGATGTTAAACGGCATAAACAACTTAAAATCGAACAATTTGTGTGAAAAATTACTTTGTTTAATGTATACCAGACTTTTGAGCTCGAAAATTTCAAAATAACATATAAACCGTATGTTTTAAGCTTGAAGAGTTCAAAGACGTCCTAACAAACTGCGTTACTATAGCTTTGCGGTTAAAATTAGCGGGAAGTTGCAAGGATGGCCTTTAGGGTTTACCGTTTTTCAATTTTTTTTATTTAAAACTTAAGTTTTTTGTTTACCAATTTTTTTTCTCGTCATCTAAAAGTTATTTCTGAAAAAGACTTTAAAATATCGTTTTTTAGTATATCAGGAATTTCAAATGGTCACCATTTCTAAACTAATTAGTTGAATCAGCTCCTTTTTGAATTTGTTCCAGGTAATCGCCTCTAGCATAAGTGTGCCAAGTTTCATTAAGATTCCTTGAAAATTGCGGACACTATCGTGATGATAGGCCGTATTATATCCCATAGATATATATATAATAGACTTAGAGCTTAGGTTTAAAGTTAAGTTTTTTTATAACTTAAAGAAGATTAAAGAAGATCTGAAGTGTCTCTAACGTACCTAAAATCGTTTATAAATAATGAGGTTCAGTCAACGCCGAGCTTAAGATCAGGTAAATATGTAAAATTACCCAAATAAATGATTGTTTTTTAACAAATCGAAACATAGATAGTAATTTTTATTTATTTTTGTAGTATTTAAAAAAAATTTAACTTCAAAATTTATTTGTTTATAACAAATTGTTTATCAAATAAACAAATAAGAAGTTAACTAAAAAATTTTGTTTTTCTCATTGTTTGAAAGGGCAATGTAAATAATAATTAAAAAAAAATAGTTCATTAATATTTAACAACAGAAAAATTGTAAATTATCAAAGGCGTTTTATTGCAAAAAAAAATTTTTACTCTTGAACATCACATTTCTTGATCTTCCAAGTCACTCAAAAAAAATTGTGTATAGCAACTTTATAAACAATGGGAGTAAAAAAAAATTGTTTGGTAGCATTGAATGATAAAAAAATAGAATGAAGAAAGATTTTGGAAAAAAAAAATTTTTTGTGTACACTTCTGGAGTCTTTCACTTTTTTATACAGTAGATTAATTTTATATTAACATTCTATTGTGAAAAAATTGTTGATTAACAAAAGCATAATTAATAGAAAAGTTGCTACAAAAAATTTTTATCGACGGACAATTGTTTATTCATGTATCTCAATAATACCTAATTTTATTATCCCCAATATTGATATTTAATAAATTAAAATTATTTTCCTTGTTCCTGTGTCTGAATGACGTAGCGCGCGCGAACGCTTTAGTCCCGGTTTTTTGCTCTATTTTCGGCTTGTTTGTTTGTCGATAAGTTTCTGAATGTCTTTCCGAATCGAATGAACCTTAAATCATAATTTTTGGTGTCCTTGAAGAGGTTTTCATCAAAAGGGCTGTTGCTGACTAGATTTATTTAAGAATTATCTAAAACCGTAACTTGAAATGTACATCAACGAGCATTAAAACGTCAAAACGTTCAAACGTCCGTGAAAAAGATTTAGCTTCTATATCTTTTTATAATACTATTACATTAAAAATAAAATTAAACAAATTATCGGTATATCTTTCTAATTCTAATAGGGCATATCTTTTCATTTGGTATTTGAATGAAATCTCAAAGTTCAGTCTTATCCAAAATACTTTTAGAATGAAATTTTAATACATGAAAAAATATAGTGCTTGAGGCGGTAATTAGAAAACATTATTTAACGTTTAATCAATTTTCAAAATGTTATTTTTTTTTCGCATAAAATAAAATAAGCTTTCACCTTAAGACCAAAGTTTGTCTCTTATTTATTATTTTTCCGTTCTCACTTTTTTCAGAAAGAGTAAATACCTTTTTTTAATAAACAGGAAGTACGTAAGTAAAGAGTACATTGCGTAATTTGGCTACTTTTGTTCTTTATTTTCTATTTTAAGCGATACTGAATGAAAACCTACATACAACCTGTAAATGGTAGCTCAAATAAAGAGACGGACAGACGTTCAATTTTATTATATAAACTTTATAGTTTATATAATAAAATTGAACGTCTGGCTCATTTGTTTTATAACACAGTAACTGCTACATTATAGCAGTTACTGTGTTATAAAACAAATTTCCTTTTTAGTAAAATACTCCTGCTCAGTGTGTTCATGAAACTTATGAATTATTTAAAAAAACATTGAGAATTATCTGTACCTATAGGCATACGGTTTTACCCTCGGCCGACAAGTCGCCCGTTAGCTGCTGCGGAACTAAGGCTTTCAATCTGCCAACGAAAGCCTGCTAAATTTAAACTTAAACTCATAGCAAAAGCAAAAGTGTGCCATTTATTAGAACGATAAATTTAAAGAACATTATTTACCTAAAGCTTCTGTGACATAAAAGACCATTTCCAAAGGCGGGCAGCTGCAAACACGATCCGACCGAGAATGAATTTATGTTTTAGCGGGAGCCATAACGGGCCGCGGGGTCCGACCGGCGCCGTACGTCTTTCTAACAAATTGCTTCTGTTCCAACTTTCACAAACAATTCACTATATTTCTGAAGAAGTAACGTTCGATCGGCTCACTCATAAGTTGAGGGCTTTGCGTAAGAGCGCAATGTATTACTTCCAGATAGTTTCGTTCTGGGATCTGAGCGAACTAATGATGATACCTTCGTTTATATCGTTTTACATTAAGGGCGATTAAGTTAATGGAAAAATGACTACACAGATCTATGTAAAGAAAAACATACCTGTGTAAATTTTTACTATTTTACAATATACTAGCGACCCTCTCCGACTTCGCATGGGTATTTCTGATTGACCGATGGGGGCGGTTATGTGACAACAGTTAGCAGATATCTGTAGATATAGTATAGTGCCTTATTACGCCCAAGAAAAAAAATATACATCTATTTAAGGCAGATGGGGACCTATGTTTTACTTACCAATTCATCTGAAGGCCAGCGGATAGACAGATGTTTTTCGTTTTTTTTTAATTGGTGTAAAAACCTATAAACTTTTCGGTGTGCCAACTCGGAGCAAGCCACATACAATCCAACGTCTGAAAAACTTTTTGGAACGAAGTTCCTTAACAGGGTATTCGGGAGGTGTTAGTCTCCAGATATTTTTTAGATGAAGAAAATTGGCCTTTAAATCGAAATTTTAGATAGAAACTTGAATTTTTGATATAAGTTACTTTGAAAGATGTAAAAAGTAACTGTGAAAGTTTTTTTAAAATCATCCCTAGGAAGCGATGAAAAAAAAACTCTTTTCTTTAATTCTGAGAGAAGGGTAAGGGTTAAAAAAACTTGAAACAGAAGTTGTAAAGATCCAAATTTTATAAAAAAAAACTCTTTACTTTTTTAACTATTATTAACCGAATTACCATTTTTCCATGCAAGTGGGCATTACCAGTATGCCAAATCCAAGTGGGTCTGTAATAAACTCTAGGTTCGGAATGTTTTGCAAATAGATCGTATTTCTACTACTAATGTCCACTTACATGGAAAAATGGTAAATGGCAAGTTATTAATAATTGGAAGCTAGTATTAAAACAGGAAGAATGGCTGTCAAAAACACTAAGTTTTAAGTTGTCCACACAAAAATATAATAGTTGGATAAAATTTCTTCAAATAAGTTAAATATTATATGCTACGGTAGGTATATTAATAATTTTGTGTAAGTTCTACAGATTTTTGTGGATGTAAAACCCATTGCATTGGTATTGAAGATGACGGTCATGGAAAAGAAGAAGAAGAGACACATGCAAAAGAAGAGACACCTTCACGCCTGCAGAAGAAGAAAAGACACCGGTAGAACAATACATTTTATTTTAAATATTTTACATTAATAATGAAAATTATAAATTTCACAAAGAAATGTTACTAAAATATGCATAAATCAATTTTTTTATTTTTATATCAATCCGTATTTTCAAGAATTCAAATGAAACAAATACCTGCCCTCCATTTTAAGGCACGTACAAAGGTCGCGCGCAAGTCACTCATTTTCTCCTTCTTTCTATCGATTTTAATATCGATATACCATTGTTGTTTTTTATCTTTCTTTGGTGATTTTTCTTTCTTTTCTACTTCCTCGAAGCTCTCCAATATATTTTTCATCAGTTCAAAGTCGTATGTGATCCTATTACACTATACATAGATACAATTCTATGTTCAAAGACATACTAAGGCCCATTCAGACAAAGTAGCGCATGTGCGTGAGGTACCTTATTCGGCAGTTAAAGCAAAGTTGTCGTCTCAAAAAATATTTCTACTGGTGAATTATTTTACACCTGCTTGGAAATGACAGGTAAAAAAAAATCAAATGCGTTTGGTCAATTTATGAAATAATAATAAATTTCTTAAAAAAATTTATATCATCGAGTAATGTTTTACTTCTAAAATTAAAACTTTGAATTATTATAAGAATTAAAAAAAAATTAAATTAAAGATTATTATTTTCTGAGTAAATTAAAAAAATATGCATGTATTAAATGTATTAATTATTCAGTAACTTCTAATTTTTTAAAGCTGATATTGTTATCCCTTAGCTATTAGCCAGCCTGTCAAGGTTAATAATAGTGAAAAAAGTAAAGAGATTTTTTCTTTATAAAATTTGGATATCTACAACTTTTGTTTCAATTTTTTTTTCTAATCCTTACCTTTTTCCCAGAGAATAAAAAAAAATATTTTTTCTTCACTTGTCGGGGATAATTAAAAAAAACCTTTCCAATTTTTACATCTTTCAAATTAACTTTTAATAAAAATTCAAGTTTCTATCTCAAATTTAGTTTTAAAGGCCTGTTATCTTGGATTATTTCAACATTTTGGTAAAGATATTTATGTCATCATGTTTATCCATTTCATGTTATGTAGGTAATTTATTTGCGATTATTTTTCGATCTTCATTTGATTATCAAGATGGGATTTTTATTTTAAATCTTAATTAACTCGTTTTATACATATAAAAGTGATAACTGTTATCGATTTCGAAAATTACGTACTCGTAATTGTTTAGATTGGCGAACAAACAAAACAAAGTTTTTAATAAAAATATGATGGTGCTGTGTTATATTCTATTTAGTGATGTTTATATAACGTATAATTCACTATTTTATATATATAATTATATATATATATTCATTTTTAAGTAAATGAATATTTTTCATAAAATACTATTTTGTATATCTTTATTCATTACTGTCAAAAGTTATTAATTTATTTCACTGTTCCTGTTATTTGATATAATAAGCGGAAGGAACTTTGTTCCGAGAGGGTGTTCCATAACACCTTTAGTTTTTTTAGAAAATTTGACACGGTCACATAAAATTGGCCGTGTGAAATTTATATTGATCCGAAATCTACCAAACTTCTTTTATGTGTAAATGTTCCAAAATCGAATAAAATAGAAAAAATCTGTTTTTACATAAATTTTTAGAGAAAATATGATAAAATTGAAGTCCTTAGGGAACATATACCTATGCACACATATCCACTTACACGCACCGTTTTTTATATATACAATATACATATACAGATAACTGTTATCCTATGAGAGTTCTTAACGTCATATATTTTGTTTCTAGATTTGTAAGTCGCTATAATTTATTTTGACCATAAATATTAACGAAAGTCTATAAACTCAGTCGATTCGTTGCACTTAAATATTTTTTTTATAACTTCTCATCGGTTCTTATTTTTTTCTCTTGGTTATATTACTTTTAAAACTCGGAGACAGATCTAGAAAAGATGTTATTTTTTAGAGAGATCGTATAGTACCCCAAGCATCATAAAAGTTGAGTCGAAGCGCCGTCAAACGAAACCTAATTTATATTTTACGTCGTCGCCAGATGGCTGTGTTTATATGTATATAATATTTTAATTATTTATTTAGCCAAAACAAAAACAATAATTAATATGTTATTATTGACTAACAGTTCAAGCAACTATTCATAAAATTAATTTGTGATAACTGTGTTTTCTTTCAAAAAGATATTATCCTAAAAGCAAATATCCCGAGCTTACTGTAATAATATATATGACAACTACATGTTGTGCTTTTTAAATACATGTCATTTCTTACGTATGGGCTTAAACATCCCGTAAATGAAGTGTCTTACGAGAAATCCTTTATGGGAATAATGCAGAAACTTATATAACAAATCATTCACACTTCTAAGTATATTCTTTATTTTAGTCCACTGTCCCTTTTTTAATTTTTTTAATGTTGTCAGTCTTAACTCTTTTAAGATAATATTAATAAGTCATTGGGAATTCCAACTTACGTGCCGCTCGTGTATAATTTTAAAAAATTCTAAGCATATATGATAAGTAGTCATTTTTATGCTACTAAATCGTTCTTGTTGTTAATTATACCACTCGTACGATTGAAAAATTGAATAACTAGTGAGTTAACGCAAACCAATGAGTCGCGTAACTTAAGCAGGACTTGCGTTCATTTATACGTTAAACTTAACGTCGTCGACATGTGTGCAGTAGGGTAATCCGATGAAGACTAATAACGCATCAACAATTAAATACGTCTTTCCTTGCTTTTTTTTTTATTTCTGCTTACCTCAATCACAGCAGTAGTGATGGCAGGAGGATGGTATGACCGAGCGTGCAACGCAGGTGACACGAGTCCGACCCTGCAAGCCTGCATCGAGTTTTTCAAGTTACATGAAAAATAATAATATAAAGTGATTTAAGTACCCTGATAGTGAGCGAAATCATTATTACAATCTTAAATTCAACAACTTAGAAGATCTCTTAAATTCCTGATCCACTTGAAGATTACGGTGGAACAACACATTTAGAAAAAAACTGTCCTATGACGGAAGTTTACATATGATTCGCAAGGGTAATAGTATCATTCATTATGTGCATGATATAAAAAAAAACTTAAAACAGTTTTATTGTAAATTTAATTTTAAACATATAATATCGCGTTTATTGGCAAAGATTTATGCAATTTAATAAACCGTAGAACTGACGTGTCTACTCGAATATTTCGAGTGGAGGGGCTCGAGCGGCGAGCATAAATCTCCGGATGACAGTGGCGTCGTCATGCTGACACCGTCGTCTTCGGATAAATAATGTCGAATCGGAAGCCGGCTCTCTCAATCAACGGAACGTTAATATTTATTTATCAAACCAATGGATTCGAAACATCTCCAGCAACATCCGTTTGTTCGCAACCCTCTCGCCCGATGGCGCGCGACGTGAGCCGAGAGCGCCATCGTATTAATTAAGAAATTATTTTCGCACATGCCGAGAGATCCGAGCGCCGCAGTCGACCGAATATAAGAGTTTCTCAAGAACCTTGTTATACATCGGTTACATAACGCTTTAATGATTTGTCTAAATATTGTACTTTTATTCGGCTACACAATAGATTGCATTAGACCCTTGTTATATATAGCAGTTTGTTGTGTTAGCTTTTAATCTCGTCAGTGCTAAAGCATACCCCTCACAATCGGTCTATTTCGGATTGATAGGATCGGACCTTCATCGGCCTTTCACGTTGACCCGGTGCGAATTTGGAGTTTTATGAGACTAACAAATGTTCCGCACGCCCTACAATATATCGCTTTAGAGCACGAATATCGCGAAAAGGGCATTAGGTCATAGTTTTTGCGCCGATCCGATACTTGTTTAAAACTTGATGCGTCATTAAACATTCTCGTCGATTCTTCTCCATAGATCGCTGTTCATGAACATTCGCTTGTGATGCTTTCCTTTGCACTTAATTCGAGTCATATGTCAGCTTTTGATTTCCATGTTAGTTAAAGAAACCCTAAATGATGTAGAACTGGGCTCCGATTCTAATCTACTATAGCCCAATAGAGTTTGGTAATCATTAGGCTATTACGGCGTTATGATAAATTTCTTTAATACACACGTTCAAGAAAATATCTTTTTCAGGGTTATTTATGATTTTTCTGCCCTAAAGAAATATATCTACGTAATATAAAACGTAATTTTATTTTTCTCTCTGTAACTTTCATTGATTTTATTGAACTGTTTAATAATAATCTTTTGTAACTTTAAAAACATCACTAATTGAAGCTAAGTAATTGTAATCTTTAGTTCAAATCTATAGATTTTATAATATTAGAACAAGTTCACTGTACGAAGGATGATACTATTGAAGGGCTACAAGAACAGCAGACGTGGTCTTGTACAAAAAATTAAAATTTTATATTTGACTAGCGGCTCACTCTGACTTCGCACGGGTAACACTAATTATACATGACCAAATGACTTCCAGTGGATGGATGAGAGCGGTCATATGACAAAGTTTTAGCAAATATCTATAGGTACAGTGTCTTGTTATTCCCAAGAAAACAAAAAAAATATTTGTGAGGAAAATATGTCAAAAAATTGCCAGAAAGGAAAAAAAACTGTTTATCCGATCGCTACCAAATTTATTTTATTTATGAATGTAAAAAATTGAAACTCTCCCATTTTGTATTAATTTGGAAAGAAAATATGACACGAAATTGGCGAAAGCTAAAAACAAAAACTGTCGATCCGATCGCTAACAAATTTCAAAGAATCACCTGCCGGGCTAATCTGAAGATTTCCTGAAAATGTTATCAAAATTGGTTTAGCTGTTTTCGAGTCCAAAGGCAACATATATACACACTCGCATACACACATCAATCTCTATATGTTATTCAAATTAATACAAAAAAAAATTACGATCTTATGTTTATTAAAATTACAAATTAAAAAGCGTCGTTTAATTAAACGACGTTTAATTACACGAAACGAGAATACAGTCATAAGAAACAATTGTTCCTTATGACTGTATTCTCATAACGAATGAAAACAGTACGCTAAACATGATGCAACAATTTATATAATTTAGGTCAACGCTATTAACCCAAAATTTAATGGTTTCAATATTTAATTTCATCGTAATAAGGTACTTTACCTAACAAGGGAAGCAGAAAGGTCCGACGTCGTTCGATGCTTTCGACAAATTAAAAACAGCCCTTTCGCGATACAAGGGATAAATTTATTGCATAACAAGAAGTCGTAAATTGTTACAGCTTTGAAACTGAACAAACAACAAAATATTACATTACAAAGCAGTTGTTCATTTAGCGGATATGAATTGTGTTAATTGAATTTAAGTAATAGTCTGTTAAATTGTATTATATAAATATTACCTAAATTGAAGTGTTGATTTGTGATCGTTCCTAATAAAAAACAATAGTCAAATATGTCTTCATTGGGTATTTTATATACCACTACAGGTCTTGTCCAGTAAATTTGGGCTAAGCTGACTTTTACAACATAGCTCAGATTTGATATACATATTGCATATATATATTTTTATTTTTTTCACATTTAAAAAAATTATTATTATTCTGCTTATTCTGTTTCTTTTTCCCAAAATCTAAAAAACAATAATTTTAATGCTTAACGCTATTAAACTTTTTTTCAATTTTTCCTGTGCGCGTAAGTGAAAGAACTAATGTTGAGGATATGTATACTTGACAGTTATATATACAAATTAAATAAAACAATTATTTACGTAAATAATTATTTTTCAGAAGCTATTTGATAGTCGTTTGACTATTAATCTATTGCATAGCTTTTATCGCGGGCTTTGAGCGCGGCGACCGAATCAAGAAATTCCGTAACGAAAATAAAACCTAACACCCCCACTTCGCCTACCATGTCGCTCGGCCGAGCGTTCACTTAACGTGTATGTATATGGTACGACTGTACGACGCTCGCACGGATCGAGACGAGCTGCTCGAAATCGGACGAATACGTAAGCAACTGTTTGTGAGAAAGTATATAGGTGTATAGATATCTATCATATCTTTATAATGCCACACTCACCGCATGTGCCCCGTAAGTATACATGTAGGTATATATGTATACATAGGGGTACCTATGTACAACAGTGAACAGCAGTTGCTGGTAAATAGCTATACTCGTAAAATTTATGTATAAAGTGTTTTAAATATGAATAAACAATGTGCATTTATTAATGAAGAAAGTGATGAAAAACTTGAATTAATATCAAAGAAAAAAAATACTGCGTATATAAATAAATAATTATAATCGCATAAGTTGATAAAAAATGCTATGCAATAGCTTTACCGCGGTAGTCCCCGAGTGTTTTATATACTTCAATTATTTTGTACTAGTAAATATTTACATCCTTACTTTTTGAACAAATTTTCACTCCGAACGATGAGATTTCCGAAATCCTACCAGGACAAAGTGGAAGCGAGGAGAGAAAACAAGTAACTCTTATCTACGGTGCACATTCACACTCTCTCGTGTCGACAACTTTTGTCGTACTAACGCGCCTAATTCACCAGTTAAATCCGGAATTACGTAAACAACCTATTTATCAAAGTTTCCGAGCGGGCCTTGTTACGAGTTGAGGAACACGATTTCGCGCGCATATTGCGATTTAAGCTAAATTACGTACGCTAGGAGCAGTTTATTTTAATTCTACAGAAATCCGATTTTAATGCAAGTAAGAGTATTACAAAATTAGGTGTTTAGGAACTTTTAATTAACGAATCTAAGAAATATTATATAAAAAAAATTAAGGAATTACTTTAAAATAAATTATTATTTTTTTATACTGTTCATACTTAAAATCGTAGTTTTCCTTTTAAACTATTATTGTACGAGTATCACTCTTTTAAACTTCTATAAGTAAAAATCATAGATTAATTCAAGTGTTCATGCAAAGATAAAACGAAAACCAACAGACTGTCTTCATTGTTTCAACTATCGCAATTTTGAATCTAGTCTTACTTACGTAAAATGAATTGAGAGAAAGGTTTAATGAATATTTTAATAATGATAAGCATATATATTTGAATTCCATATTCTTTGGTTTCGATATCATAATAATGACATGTTGCAACCTGCGAATTCATGATAGGTCAACTATATTTAAAACTTAAAATACTGTTCCATGAGTTTTAGTCAGAGATTGTCCAAAGTGACAACAAATTTAGACAGTTTTAGAAATATAATCGATCGAGGATTTCATTTCATTCACGCAGGGACACCTTAATTTGCTAATTTTACTGAAGAGTAGTAATTGTATTTTTTACTATGATAAGGACTTGATATTTCTCAAGTCCTTATTATAGTAAAGACTGTTATAAGGACTTGAGAAATATCAATGCATTATGTAAAATCTGTAAATAAGACTGTCAGATAAATACCTCCTCGTGTAATACTTAGATATAGAATGCCAAATTACTTTTTTTTTAAATTCACTATGAATATTTCGTTTTAAAAGTGATAAAATAACATTATTTTTATTAAATAGTTTAAGCTCCCGTATAGAACGACTCCGAAATATATAGCCCTGAGGGACTAGCATGGAAAGATTGACAAGATGAACGAGGTCCTTTCAAATCCTTTAGGACAAGGATGCTTAAAAAGGGCTCTAGGAGATTTTGTGAATTAGATAAAAAATGCATGACAAAACCTTTAAAAGTTTTTCAGAAACCGTGCATTTTTCAGTATTATTAATATCGTCTATTTATTGACGTATATGTTTAATTCAGAGCATAACTATGCAAATGTGCAATTTAATTGTTCAAAAAAAAAATTAAAATTTTTTGCTTTCACCATCACGTAGTGTACATATAGTAAACTAGAACTATTATTTTTCTTCAGTTCGGCCATGCGGATGCAGTGTAAAATTTTGATTCCGTTTTCATTTCTCAATAAAAAATCATCCTAATGTAAGTCTCATTAGGACCCGTCTACAACATTATATTTCTATTTTGCGTACAATTCTACGTCACTATTGCTGAAAATCTCGTTTTCGGTTTTCATGTTGATATCTATTCTAATCACGGTGACGGTTTTGATCGGTTCAATTCAATAGCACAAATACGCAGACGAAGTCCGAGACAAACGCTTGTTTTCTTTTTTTAGAAATTATACAATCCCTCTCACCTCATTGTGGAAAAAATTCTAACCATTTATAATAAACAATATGGAAATTAAATTTTATAGTCATATCTCTATCAAGTTTCATACAAAATTCAACTCCTCTTTTATCCCCCTTAAAGTGAATTGAAAACGTCCTTTCTTAGTGTGCTCCTACCGTATAGAAACTACCATGTAACCAATGTTTGTATAGATCGTATATCTCCTATTTATATATCACAAGATCTGTTCGCTACGGGCGCCAAAACTACACTTCGTCTAAAGTCTATTATAGTACATAGCATACGTGTTAGCATATCGGAGGTGAAGCTCTGCACCTCCATAGACACCCAGTGTTCAGAGGTATCATGTTGATAACCTAAGTTGGCGAGGCGCCGCTCCTGCGAAGTAGTCAAGCGATCAGCAAAACCAAAAACGGGCCGTTAAGCGCTCCATACGCGTGCGCCTGGTCCGTCACAAGATCGATAAATGAACTTCACTGGAAATTGTTCATAAATTGTATTTTATAAAAAATAGATATATGAAGATTTTTTATTAATAAAAAAAATTGTGCAGATGATTTCGTTTCACGAAATTTATATCTTTCACGAGAATGTTAAACTCAAAATCAATTATTGTAACCAATTTATGTTTACTCTATAATTGTGTTGTAATTTTTATTATTACCCATATTATGTCTAAATTAAAGTTTTATGTGATGCTTGTGGTTTAAAATTATAATAAAACTTAATGATCTCACGGATTTATGACATTTTTATTTACTATTACGCGACGAAAACAGCGAATATATAAAGTGCAATATATATGGGTTTTCGAATACCAAACCGATTGTAAACCTTTAAACTAGCGGAAAAAAAAACTGTCAAACTCTACGAAACTTATAATAATAAAAGCGCACAGTTTTTGCCCAAGCTGAGAATAAAATAAACGCGATTAGCCCCGACGGGGACATTTAATTACACATCCCGGGTCCTTTTCGTTCGTGCAAATTGAGTCCGTAACACACAAAAACACGTACGCGGGAAGCGCTCATCAGGTTACGTCCGCCTATCCCTGCATAAATTTGCCGCAAGCCTTATTATGACGGGGGGAGCCGGCTAGCTTTTGCCGTGTAAATTCGGCCAACACTTCCTAAGTGCTGTCTAATAAATCCCCGCTGGCGCGCCGTTGTCCCGGCCCGCGAGAGCCCCTCGGCATATGTGCCGCTGACGTCGTTAAGGGGAATGTTATAATGCTCCTGCGCCCAACTTCGCCGTTTCTCCGTCGAGATTTTATCTGTTGACTATGAGAATGTTCCGATGGAGCTATGCAGGTGGGTATCTGAAACGAATATTTGGTGGGGTAAATTTTGATGAGATAGTTCGACTGCAAATTTAAATGGCATAAAAAAGTGCATTCATAGCAATAATGACTAAAGGCAACTGCTTCTCTATGTTTAATTAGCGCCAGCATTAAGAAACTTTAAAATTCTTTAATTCAAACCTCAAAATGGCTTCGAATGGTTGAGCAAATGAGCGACACCATTAATGATACAAACACTAAGTATAGATTTTCTAAAAAATAATAAAACTAAATACAATCGATTTCAAAATTTAATAAAATATGAAAAAGGGTATTATTGTTTCAATGAATATTGAAATCATATTAAAATGTTTACATGTTAATCCTTTATGAGAACGACGCCCGAGAGCCATTGTCGGAAGATCAATATTTCTAAAAAATAGAAGAAAAAATATTGTAATTCCTACTGGAGTAAGTCCATCACACCTATATGTTAAATCCTAAATATTTCAAACCGTGAAGTATAAGTTTACTTACCTATAACTTTATTAACTTTTTTATATAATCTTACATTTTTTTTGTATTCATATTTTTTTACTTTAGTCACTACATCTTCTTTCAAACCACACCGCTCTCTGACATCACTGTTCCTACATTTATCTTTCAAAGGCACTCCACGGATATTACGAACAGATCGCATCTCCACTGCATTCATTCTACTTTCATTTTTATTCTGCCATATTCAACTTTCACTACCGATCATAAACATAAGCATGTCTATTATACATAGACAAACGCGCGTGTAGTAGGGATTAGAGTAGAAAAAGACATGTTGCAGGTTAAGGTGGTTTTGGTCATTTAGAAAGGATATTCATCCTTTCTAAATCATTCTAAATCTAAATCATCATCATTCGAAAGTAGACAAAAACTAATCTATAGAGCCAACGTGTGTGATGAAAATGACGACAAAGGTCGCCCGAAAAAATTCTATGCAGATCATATTACTAGAATATTAAAAAGGGCCAAATCTTAAGAACCTGAAACCGACGAGCTTATATGAAAAATTGATTGATGTCAGGGAAGCAAGAGAGATGTTCAAAGATGTGGTGCGGTATTATATAATATGTGCCATGTGAAATTTTAGTCTCTGCTTACCCTTCTGGAAACTTGACGGGAGTACATTATTATAATTTCTCATGTAATGATGTAATATCATATTCGAAAAAGTAGTTAGATTATTTGATTACGGACAGACAATAAGATGAAAAACAATAAAAATTGTTGACTTAAATTTAATAGCTATCGTGAAAACTTATTAAATTTTTTTCTCATTTCCTCAGCACTCGTCGGACTGCGTCCACTATGCATCCTATTTATTTTGTTCTCCAATTTTTCTTCTTCTTGTGTTTTGTAGGTAGGTGAGGCAGTAATTTTTTTTTTAAGTTGTTAAGTGAATATGCAAACTTCGTGTATTCAATAAAAATGATTTCCAGCTTTCTTTTCATGCACGCATTATTAAACATATCATTTTAAACAAGAGTGATAACATACGTAGCTTTATAAAATATAGTATCAATGAGACAGTATATGAAATTAAGCTTAGCAAAGTGCCAAAGATTGAAAAGCGATAAAAGAGAAATTGTCTTCTCAAAGCCAGAAATTTTAAATGAGATCGAAAATTATCGCTAGACAAACGCCTGATATAAGTGCAACTATACAAAAATGCTTGATTAAAGCTGACGATCTTAAACGATCTTAAAGTAGTGATAAACGATAAGACACTGGATGAGGTCGGAACCATGAACGTGGTCTTGAAATCCAATGGAAAACAAGCACGCATTATTCTCTAGTAATTATTTGATTCTATCATAATCGAAGGTAAAACGCCTGAAGTCTAGAAAAAAGATGTATCAACATTACTTTTCACACACTTAGTGAATAATTAGAATCATCACGCTTTTGCAACACTTGTTTAAGACTTTTTCAGGGTAAGATGTGTAGTTTAGACAACTTTCATCAACTTGATTCGAAGAGGCTTTAGTAGTAAGTTGTAATCGGCGACAACATCCACACTATTTAGTATATTATATAAAGATTCGGACATTTTAAAAGTAGTGTATGAACTACAAAAAAGGGATGTGTAAGAATATGGGCGATACTTCGGTTTCTTCGTAGGTGACACATCGACTACCGATTTAATGAAGTGTGAAAATGTATACCATTACCTCTATATCAGTGCGAGCACGGAATGAAAGTACGAAAGTGATCCATTCGTAAAGAAGTGTAAGGAAGAAATATGATATCTCTGAAGCTATTCACTACAGATTGGCTTGCAAGCCGTTTTCAGATTTATACATAGAAGAAGACGTGGGTTCCACACCAATGGCGACCATTCATTTTCGATTTGCTAGTGCCATAGACACTAGTGGACTAGATACAATTTCCGAATAAACTCGGCTTAGTTCTTTAAGACCTCTATGGAATTTCTCAAGAAGTAAGTCTAAAAGTGAAAGTTAATAAGACGAAAATTATATCAAACTTCTATGTTGTCGCATATCGCAGTAAAACTCAATGCCTAAAGACCTAAAGCGTTAAACAGTGTATTATCACAATTATGAATGTGGATGGTAGCAATAGTTTCTTATTACTTATCTTTTAAAAAGGCTCAAAATCAAGCAACATACGACGAAAAGGTTGTTCTACGAGAGGAAATACGAAACGTGCAAATCAGCATAGAAAGCAGTGTAACATAACACGACATGGATAATACGACATAGAATAAACAAGTTGAAGTGATAACGATTAAACCACACCGTTCTTAGTGCCGCTAATCCGTTGCGAAAGAATTATTCCCGAACGGCTGCCGTGAATTATACGACGCGTTGAAGAATAACATGGTCTTCCGCTAGTACACATGAGCTGGTAAAGACAGTAGAACGCTGTTGATTACAGGTGGCGTGGGAGTGCAAGTTGTTGAGATTTAGAGGGAAATCTTGCGTTAGTAAATAGTCCTCCAATGACTGAGACAAGAAACATTAGCGCCCATTTTGGAACATCACTAAGTAAAGTTCAATATTATATTTTTTAATAAACCCTAATTGTGGATTTTGCAGAAAATATTTTTTCTCAAAAGATTATTACCTTATTATTATTTTTTAATTTAGTTACCTTAAAAAACTTTAATCCCGCCTCAAACACAAACAAATAACCTTATTAATGTATAGAAATCACCTGAACGAAATTCATTTTGAAATCCGATTCGCGACGTTTTTCACATTAATTATTGCCGGCAATAATTCAACGGCCGCTCTCCAAACAAAAGCGGTTAACCGAAGTCGTCGCGCCGTACATCCACTAAACAACAATGCCCTTTGTACGCGGCTAATATTTATAAAAAAAAATATTCTATTGAAAAAAGGGCTAGCGGAAAAAGGTGAATTATTATCAAACTTTTGTGAATCGCCTCGCGCAATAATGAAATTTTTGTGACCGGGCGAAACCGAAGCCATTTTTTTTTTTGAGAGGTTCGTAATGGATACGTACTGCTATGATAACAAATTATGCAACATATCTAACGAGAATTATATAATTAAAAAAACTTCTTAGAGGCCTAGAGTATAAAAAAAGTGTTATAAATTTATATTTCAATAGTGTTCAGTTGCTATTAATATTTGTTTTCAACTCTTTTCTGCTATTCAGATTATAAATTATTTTTAGTATTATCCGCTTAAGTACAAGATATATTAACTTGTATCATGGCATATACACGTATTAAAAATTTGTGCATAAAGCCATTTTTATGACAGATATGGTTATATGTTATTTATAAATAAATTTATTTAAGGTTGATTTTAGCTAATACAGATCTTAATTTAAAACAAATGAAAAAATAAAATACTGTAATTGTACTTTATTTTATTTACTCCTTTTTTAGTCTTTGTTCCCCATAGACGCCAACAAACGAAATGACTGGGATGAATTAATGGGATTTGCATTTTATTTGTTGTTGGTATGGAAGTTTAAATCAAACGCGTATAAACAAACGCTTATAAATTTGAAAAAATATGTAAAATGATATGAACACAAATATTTATTTTAAGTTACATTAAAACCCATACGTGGATTTAAGTCAAAATAATTTTCCTATAATTTATTTATATAATTCCATTTCTTTTCTTTGTACGGATTTTTAAAAGACGTAGTTCAAAAGTTAGAAAGGGGGACCAAAGTGAACTTCAAGAGACTTTACTATTAAAGTACAAAATATACACTTTACAGGAAAACTCGTAAAATATCGTTAATAAATTGCTTTATTCTAACGATATTCTACACAATTGAATACTCTAAAAATATTTATACAAAATTTAATCTCTGGAAAACTATATACTCCCAGTTTATTTTGTAGATTTCATTTTATATAATTGTGTGACGGTTCACATAAATACGCCTGTCTATACAATTCCTGTCGATTAAAATTGGCGGACAAAACATACGATCGCATTTGGGCCAAGAAACTATTTATTATAAACAAATCCAATTGTCTATAATACGACTACTATCAGAAGCTTGTCCAAACACGAATTGCACAATCATAGTTCCGAGTTAGCCTCAAAAATTTTTACCACGACCATCTGTCATTTATTACCTCACAGTAGTAGCATTAATTAATTGTCCACTGTGTTGTTGATTGACGTGTAAGAACCGAATTTGAAATACCATAATATTTACAGCAATATATTTTGAACTGAGTTATCTAGGTTATATGAATACAGTCTAAAACTTTCCAAAAGACTAAAAAGCTGAAACGGCCACCGGACAACTCCACCGGCCGAAACGGAAAACTCATGGAAGCGCTCTTATTGGACCGTCGCGGCCGCGAGAGCAACGGCGGAGACTAATTATGGATTTATCATAGTCCGATGATCGTGGTCCCTCGCATCTCGTTACGTTTATCTCGGCGGTGGGGTTGACGGCGCCCATCGGCCCGCCATATTGCGGGCGGACTCGACCCCATACAAAATTTAATCTCGGATAAAGAGTATCTTTGCGGGTGTATTCGGCAAAATTTCGACGGATAGCCGCGCGGGGATTATGTTTTCTGAAAAATACCTACACGAGTACCGCAAAGCTCGGATTGCGGGCGGTCGGGGACGCGCGCGCCCGAGCGGGAGTTGTGTTCTTTTGTGGTGTCTTTCGTAATTTTTTTTTATTATGCGAATATGATTGTATCTTTACAAATCTTTCGTCTCTCATGGATGGTATATTCAACTGAAATCCGATTTTCGTCTTAACAATAGCTTGTGGATGTCTTCTCAAGACACGTCTACAGGTAACATTAAAATGTTATGCGTACACATTACGTCGTGCAGTTAACTACAGTTAGCAAGAGTACTACATTTTAAGGTAAGCTGGCGTTGAAAGTGAAGCTTGTGCTGAAATCGTTAATCGATCATTCATGCAATCAAATAATTTATCTTTCGAAAAATTAAAGATAAAGGAGACTTCATCTTAATATAAAATTCAGATAATTTATTTTTAATATTAATAATTATTTTCGCTCGCGCCTTTACCCGCGTAGACATACAATGAAGTCATTTTTTATATCGAGCAGTCTCTGTGTCAATCATGATTTAATCCCGGTCCTACTCTCGGTTTCGGTTCCACTTCCATTGTCAGTTTCAATTCGTTCTAAAGAAAGAGAGTTAAATTTATTCCATCCCAATTCTGCTCTAGAATCCGCATTGAGGACGTAATTCTTAAAAACTTTAAAACAGGTTTTTTTTTTGTATGAAAAGAAAAACTTAAAAACCAATATCCACAGCTTCAACATCAAAACTAACGTTACCTCTATATGAATTTCACTCTCTTTTCGTCTTAAGAATGATATTCTCAAAAGTGCCTCATGATGCTTAACTACAGTATAAAAGTAAGCCTTGATCAAAATTTTAAGTGTAAAGACCTAGCGGTTTCGGCTGTGTGTTAATTAGTCAGTCCGTTGACCCTTTTATATATATATATATATATATATATTTATAACACCCAATTTTTCAATGTGGCTGGATTCTCCAGATAAAGAATCCGATCGTAGAGTGGATGGAACGTGCGTATTGTACAAAAGTTTCACTGGGAATAGGACGCCAGCGATGCACGGAAACTATTCACAGGCGACGTCATTTCTACAAATTGATGTGGCGCGCTGTGGCTTGTACTGGCGTTGCGACGAATGCGAACACTGTGTGTCACCATCACATTACTAAGCAAATCAAATAGAGTACACATTACCAAACTGTGAAACTGACTTACATAAGACAAGCATTGAAATATACATAAAGATGATAACATTGCTATTATATAAAGACATGGAATTAAAAAAGTAAATGTTCCAATTGAATATTATGGTAAATCTGACGGGCGAAGATTGCAATGGATTTTAAGAAATGCGAGGGACTCGTCCGCTCTTAACAAATACATAACGATTTGGTCGCCTACTCTGGTAGGTTTTAACGACTGAGCTAGGGGCCGTGCCACGTTATGGACACTTCACAACCGACGAATGACTGCTTTCAAACTATCAGATTCGCATAAAGTTTTGGTTTGTTCAAAATTACAAACTGTAAACATTATATAAAACTTTAAACAAGCCAGACGAGTTGTAGGTGATGATCAATTTTTCTTCTTTTTTCAAAGCAGCAACGATGCTGACTGGAAATCCAGTTAATATCGATCCAAGATGCAATTCATACTCACGGTGGTCCACTTTTGTTATATTAAAATAGTAACTTCTAAGGATAAATATTCTAGAGACAATAATTTTAGTTCTATAATGCATGATAACATAAGTATAGAAACGTCGATATAGAGTCAATATAAATTAATGAATTTGATAACTAAATCGGTAGTTTTAAATATTTAAATATTTTCGTCATATAGACTTTTTTAATATTGCTTATATACGGTTTTACACAAATATATATATATATAATCAATTATGTAGTATATATGTTTTCTCGCCTATTTCCTTTTCTTGTTGACGGGGCGACGGGTTTCGCTATTCTGCAAACTTGCAACGTATACGACATGTAAAACGTTTGTGCCGTAAAAATAATATAAAAAACCAAGTCGTGCGGTGCCGCGTGTGTGATGCCAGGACGCGACAAGGGGTACGCCCTCTACTTCCTAATTATTCCCTCTTCCTATGGTGTTTGTTTCGAAAATATACATACGCAGAGTCTGGAGACAGACCGGCATAATTTTTAAGTTGCGAGGAAACTGCGATGCACTTATTTAAGGTTTTATGTTGCGTAAGAATTTGAAATTAACAAGATTCTTTATAGAGACTGACTACACCACAATTTTAAACGTGGCACTGCACCTATTTCAAACAGGTTTCTTAAAACAATAAGAAACGTCAGATCCAGAAACAATTGAGTTAGTCACAAAAGTGATCAGGATTGACATCATTCACAACACTTTGATTACACTAGTACAGTAAACGAAAGCATTTACGTTTACACATAATTAAACAACACAAATTATGACTAGCGTTCAGAAAGCAATTCACGAGCGTGGTTTTGTTAATTACGCGGGTGTACGAATACATAACTTAATGAGTGTAATCCGTTCACGATTCATGACAGCGCATGGCCAAGCGCAGCGATGGTCATCCGACCCGATGATATGACGCTAGATTCAAGCAGCTTATACAAACCCTCTCTCAACACTGGCTCGTGGCCTAAAGACCGGGTCGTGAAGATGATACTCGATGGCCGATCACCAGCCAAGTATCATGTATTTTATTGCGCGGGGTGATAGCCGGAAAGCTTGCTTGCGTATTCTTTAAAAACCCCGTTATAAAAAATATCGTGAGATATAATTATTAAGTCATGGGTGATGGCGACCCGAAGGATGAACTGCTTGAGGTTGTGGGGATCTCAAAATAGCGTCTAGCGTGAAGCGCTTACATCCTTGCCAGATGTGCTTCTGCGACAGCGGCGAGTCAATCAATGACCCGCCGCTTGGTTAGATGTTTGTTAACATTAGAAAGGGAAAGCATTATGGTATCTCTTTCAAATATAGTAGGTGCAAAGAAGATTGATAGATCGGAAATGAAGCAGGGTTAGGGACGACAGGAAATTGCGTCATGGCAAAGCATGTTAGCAGCATTCGACCTCCACGGACGTTCAAATTAAGTTTTTTCTTTTATTTGAGGTTGAATAGTTTTCTTTTACTTGACATTGAATAGTATTTTTTTGTTGACGACTCGACCGTGGGTTTTTCTTTTCCGCACTGCATCCACAGTCGCTTTTAAATCTTAGTCTCACATCCGAAACGTTAGTCCGCTCTTCTGTTTTTATCTACAAGGTAATTTATTAATTTAACTTAAAAATGAAACAACATAATAGTCTACAATACCAACACGATAATAAACATAGAAAGAAAGAAATTCTTTAGGGTGATAGAAATTTTTGAATGGCGATAACGGCCTCGATACAAATCGGTTACAAAACGCTTCAATAACTTATTTATAGATTTCTCTGAAGGTCCGTTATTAAACAACGGAGCGGCTGAAAGTTTAGTTTTGCAAATGAATTTCAGAATATTTGAGAGGCCGGACTATATGTTTCAATTTATCGGATACAAATTAATTTGTCGATTGATCTAAAGTATCTTAATTTAAGGATGATATTTGTTTCACAAAATATCCATTAGAAAAGCTGTTTACCTACCGTACTAAGTGAAAGATAAAGCTTAATATTCAATATATTTCATTTAATGGAATGAACAAAAGGCGAATGCAACAAATGTAGAATTATAAACTATTCTCATTATAAGAAAAAAAAATGATTTATTACTAGCGGGGCTTTACTTACAACTATTAATAGAAGAGATAGATAAAATCAGTTCATCCCCCAACGGGTCGGGGTCAGAAAGTTAGCGCTATTAGCAGATTGGACGAGCGCCGTCAGCGCTGAGGGGACATCAATCACCGATACAAAGCGCTTGACCGGCCCGCAAGAGGTCACCCCGGGATCGGTACGGCTCTCCATTATGTGATCTTCGACATTTTTAAGGTTCCCAAAATGGCTACCTGGAACTTGGGCCGTTCGACGGCTCGATATATTTGTCGTAATATTCGTCCTTATCTGTCCATTGGTCCGCTTTAGGATATCATTTACTGTTACATATGTAATAAATAAAAAGAAATGCCTGTCTTTTGTGATTTTAATTTATCGATGTAGTATGTTTCTTGAGTTCTAATTAGCTATCAGTTGTTTAGTACTTAATCTACATTCATGATTTATTTGAAAGCTTTAACTTGTTGAATATTGTTAACTATTAAATGATGTAATATCATTTTTTGAAGTTCTTTCTTTTGTTACATAAATGTAATACACGCGCAAAATAAACTACTATAAGAGACATATAAAAGTCGTGTATCGAAAAGTCGATTGCTAACATAAAACAAGAATGGAAACGGCATAAAAACTTCTCGCGGAAAATGCAGTAATTTAAGAATTCAATCTCTTCAACATCGGAACTTTTAACATTGAACCGCGACCGGCGCGGGCGCGGGGATGAAATAAAAAAGTGTAAAATATTGAAAAGTCCTCGGGGCGCGCGCGATGTACTCGGCCGGAGTCGGGCGGCGCTGTCCGGAATACGAATGAGATACATTGATTCACGACAAGTAGAGAAAATCCCGTCGGAAATTCCCAATCCAATCGAAACTTTTCTACGGGGGATAACCCTTGGATTTAATCCATCGGTAATACGAAAATTGATGTAAAGGCTTCGCCGCGGCGCACCGGCGGCGGCGCGCGCGCGTGCCACATACGAACTACGGCGCGGGCCGGCCGCGGCGCGCGCGACACCTCCGAGCGGAAACGGCACTTGTTGCCTCCTGTTACGGCTTAAATCTGGTCGGGTCGCCGGCGCTATTGGAAGCAATTCCGCTTCGAAAGAACCGCGCTACGTGGCCGGGGTCCGTAAGCGTCCGCGGTAACCGGATGTGTATGTAAAGGAAGAAGGGGCAGGAGGGGCGAGGGAGGCAGTTACGACTTATCGTCGTATTGTTTACTTTATCGTGATATAGATGATGTTTTCTAAGTGACGCAGTAAAGAAAATATGCGAGCTCCTGTACAATGAGAGCAGGCAAAGTCTATCGTGTGACAGATTTGCTTCGGTCTTTTTCTGCTTTTCGTTTCAATTCACAGCGGAGACTGTTCTCAAAATAAGTGCTTTTATTAATGCATTTTTGTTGGATGAAAATGCAATAAAAATAAATATTTTAATTCAATAAAAATGCAACATCATTAATAAAATTTACACTTATAGGATTTTGTAAATTAATTAAGGTCTGTTTACCAATTAAATGCAGTTATTTACTAGTTATTCTCCGATAAAAATACATTACCAAATATATACTAACTGCCTTCACCCGCTTAGACTATTTTTCCTATTTTCTTAATTAAATACTAATATCGAGATTATAAAACTTTTAGTTAGTTATACTAATTGGTTGTTTGACATTAATCCTTTATGAAGAACGGTATTAAGTCTATGAATTACATAAAAAAAAGTTTAGTACATTTTTCATAGTTTTCAGTTTATTCCTCTGATTTCATTATTTATTTCTCTTAAAATTGAACACTTGATCAATGTATAGGTTACACTCTAATCTCTATATTAGTAAACTATTTCAAACGCTGACGGCGGTAATATTAAAAAATGTTGTTCCAAATAACAACAACAATGTTTTCTGTTTTTATCTAGTCCGAAAACTCGACTGATTTGGATTGATCATTTGGATTGGCAAAAATATCATTAAAATTGAGAGAAGTCGTTCCGAAACAGAACAAGGGGAATATTTTTGTGATTTAGTTAATAAACAATTATTTTCGAGTGAGACTTGAATGATTTTAAGCTAGAAGAACTCGAGAATACAAACCAAGTCTGCGTATTTTTTTTTTGTCACTGTCTCCTTATATAGCCGTCCTAAGAGAATTGTACATTTTTATTTGAAGGAGAGGAGGCTAGAAATAGAAACATTAATGTTTAATAGAATATTCTTTAGTTCGAGAAACTCGAAAATTTGTAGAATCCGAGTTCAAAAATAACAGGAATCCTTGTAAATGGTCAAGCGGAAAACCTTCGTTTGAATAGAGTTGCGCAAAAGCAGATTATGTAACATAAAGTTTATTTTACTTAAAACAAACTACAGAAAACTTTCTATGTAAGCACTTGAACTAAATATAGCTAAAAACAAAAAAAAATTCAGTCAAATAGCTAATGTAATTAATCAGTCACATTTCTTTTCATCCTACTCTGAACTACTTTTATAATTAACCTTTGCAAATCGCCGTGAATGGCAATGAATTACACTTTTGAAGGAAGTCTACTCGCGTTTGTATTCGAATGACTTGCAAAATAAAACACGAATAAAAAGGCATTCGTAGACGAGACTTCGACTCCGAAAGAAGGTGCCACGTTCGATTCCTGACCATAGGCGAATTCGTTAATAGTTTGTTAGTCAATTTAAAACACTCACTCCGTGCCTCGGAAAGGACGTTCAGCTGTCGATCTCAGACCTTTTCGTCATATTTATAAAGCGCTCTTAAGTGCGACGTTCCATCTTGAGTGTAGAAAGAGGAAGACATTTGTAGTGATTCGCTATAGGAAATAATACATGATCCGCTTCTACGTTCCTTCTCGATGTGGCGCATCATTCGAGCGACGTTTATTAATACGACCAACGATTAAATTAAATCAAAAATTTGATAATCCTTGACACATGCTATAGCTCTAAGAATGAAAAATAAATACATATTCGCCCCTTAAGTTGAAGATAAGTAGTAGGTAATGATTTTGATTCAAACATCGTCGTGTTCGGGCCTCGCTGATTAAGACTTGGACTCGACAATCAGGTACTGATGTTTTGATATTTATTTATGATTCGGTAACTTACTTGTATTTAGAATTCATACTTAATCATTTTTCTATTCTGTTATTTTATCTATCAACTCAGCGATCCCCCGATGACGCTTGGATCAAAATATTACCTACTATTTATATTAAATTTAAAGGTCCAATATATGTAATTTTTACCATAACCTTTATAGGTTATGTGTCGGATGTAATTTAAACTTTTATTTTAACTAATATTTCCAACTTTTGAATCTTTATATATTATAAGTAGACAAGCTATGATCGACAATTGTCCATAAATTACATGGGATCATAATAGAAAAGCAGGTTTAAGGCCAAGCTTACGTGGCCTTAAATCATATAAAAAGCTTACAGGGTTTTGCCATTTGTGAACTTTACCTTAGAAGACTGTTTAATAATTCTAATGACATATCGGCTTTGCTACTTGTATTAGTTTTAATTTTGTACTAAGTGTTGTACTTTATTATTTGAAAATATTTTATTATTTTAAATATTTTTCATATCCGGCTGGAAGTTTCTCTCAGTAATGAAATTGCGTTAAACACTATTTAGTAGTGTACTAAATAGTGTTTATAAAATACTAAATAGTGTTTAACGCAATTTAAGTAGTCTGTCGCATGCTACAAACTGCAAAAACAAACTAAATAGTGTTTAACGCAATTTAAGTAGTCTGTCGCATGCTACAAACTGCAAAAACAAACTAAATAGTGTTTAACGCAATTTAAGTAGTCTGTCGCATGTTACAAACTGCAAAAACAAACTAAATAATGTTTAACGCAATTTAAGTAGTCTGTCGCATGCTACAAACTGCAAAAACAAACTAAATAGTGTTTAACGCAATTTAAGTAGTCTGTCGCATGCTACAAACTGCAAAAACAAACTAAATAGTGTTTAACGCAATTTAAGTAGTCTGTCGCATGCTACAAACTGCAAAAACAAACTAAATAGTGTTTAACGCAATTTAAGTAGTCTGTCGCATGCTACAAACTGCAAAAACAAACTAAATAGTGTTTAACGCAATTTAAGTAGTCTGTCGCATGCTACAAACTGCAAAAACAAACTAAATAGTGTTTAACGCAATTTAAGTAGTCTGTCGCATGCTACAAACTGCAAAAACAAACATTTAATACGATTGTTTTTGTAGTTTGTGGCATACGACACCATCCTACTATATTGTATTTAATACCTTGCTTCATTTTACCAAATAGTAATTATTCATTAAGATGATTCTTTTATACCACCTCCCACGTCCGTAGTCCAACCTCCGTACCGTACAGCAGTGTGCCTTTTTATATTCAGAGGGGGAACCAGAAACGGAACCTACTTATATCTACACCGAGTCAGGAATCAAAAATGAAACTGCGATCGAACTCGAGAGTGATTGCCATCGAAAGCAGGATCGCACCTAGAGTCCACAACGGAATTTACTCTATGACCACGGGCGGGGCCGCGAGCGGAAGCTAGTCTGTCTGTAACTATTCTTTGACAGCATTCAAATGAGCCCAAATACAATACCTCCGCAGTAAGTTGTTGAGGGAATTAGATATTTAGCAAATTCATGGTCATGCTGCAGCATTAGTTCAAAGTTACTATATTTTAATATCATTGAATTCAATGGTATTAAAATATAGTAAGTGTTAAATTAAATTTAAATAAAAATAAAACGTTATGTTAAATAAAATTAAAATATGTTACTTAACAGAATATCGAATTTCGGCTCTATCAGACCTGTGGAAGATGCTTACAACCATTCATCAATTAGAAAATCATCAATTTAACAACAGCTGACATACAAACGTTTGAACAGATTTTCTTGGATCATAGATAAGAATATTCTCGTTCGAGTTATATTTCAGAAAAAAAATAGTAAATCAAAATCGGTTAAGTTGTTTAGAAGCTACGGAGACAAGCACACGGTTACACACGCCATACTTATAATACCTCACTGTTTGTGTTGAGGGTTAAAACATATCATGAAAGACTATGATTGATTAAAATCTGATACATTAACAATGGTAAATGGCGTAACTATCACCCATCAACCTTTCAGCGACCCATTCTCACCTATTTGATGCCTATAATATACTTCTAAAGTAAGTGCTCTATTCTACTACATGACACATATAAGACTCCACGATAACCCCAAGGTTTCAACAATCAAGATGTTTTGCTTCATCATTGAAGTATGTAATAATAGTTGATATTGTATATCCACAATCGAATTAGAACACGAAAACCTCTACCCTTGCGGACCGCTAACCGCTAGGCAATTATTATTGACTCCTGTGTTCACTAGTAACATATTATCCTCTGAAAAAACAGGAAATTTTATGAGAAAACACTCAATTGATTTACTTTCAGATACTTTTATAAACCGATTATAGCGCCCGCTTAGACAGAGGATTGATAGCGCGAGTTAAGAGTCAACGGAAAGTGATGCTGTGAGAAGGACTGGAACCGCTCACTGAAAAAAAGGCTGTATTTTCTGAGCTTACTACATATACTAAGACGATAATATATATATATATATATGCATATGCAATAGATCGGTTAGAATTCGTTCGAGAATAGCTTAGAAAGATACTACTACACCACAGTACAAGGCCTAAAGAATAAAAGAAATATCTGAAACAAAAAAAATATACTTTAAAAAATGAATGCTAATTAAAAGAGGTTTTAGTTAGCATGATGATGATGCTAAATGACGTTAACTTAATCAAAACAACTGTGAAATCATATATGTATCAAGGAAAGCTGATTCGTTGTAACAACTATTTCTTTTGTAATTGAACTAACAATGTAGGTACTATATTAATTATAACAAGTATATACATTGTTTTAATCGTAATTAAGGAGTAAGATTATCTTAAGTCGTCGTCGCTCGCTTCATCAAATCATTTTAAACATTGTCACAGAAGTTATTTCCTGTGACTCTTAGGACAATAAAACATTTGAGTATAAAAGGTTTGATGCAGGCTTAATCTTGCTTGACCTTAGTCAATTAAACAAAATGTTTTAAAGTCAATTAATCAATTAAACAAAATCAGCCTTGACCTTAGTCAATTGAACAAAATATTGCTTGGGGCCTCTTCCACCATCTTTTTTAAACCAACTTTTAACAAAAAGTCACTTATAAAATTAGTTTTGCGTTCTACGTCCTCCTTTTAACAGTTTTGTAGCCCTAACAACTGTTAAAAGGAGAAAATGGAACATAAAGTTAATTTTAAAAGTAACTTTTTGTTAAAAATCAGTTTAAAATGGTGGGAAAGGCCCTTAGTAGATTTAAACAAGAGTAACTTAGTTGTAATTATAATGTTACCTATTAGTATCTATCAAACAAGTTTTATAGTTGATTCCAGTAAATGAATTCGAGTATAATAAACATTATATGATTCAAACGTAACAAGTACTAAATTGAGTTTCTTAAGCTGAATAAAGTACATATTCACTTCAATGATGGTATTGATCACAGTTTTAGTTGAATTTATTAGAGCGAATTACTTAATATAATAATTTTCTTGTTGATATTGACTAGGTATTAATTGAATTTATTAAGATAATTAGTCGGTATATCCATTTTTCATATTAATACTAAATATGATTTAATTGCTTTCGTTAACTAATAACAATAAGAGCAATACACTTGACTAGTCCATTTAATAATGATAATCAATCAAAATCATGTTATTTGATATGTCTAAGATCTTGTTAGACCCCATCGAATCAAGATACTTGATCACAAAAATCACAATTCTGTTAGAAGCAACCAATTGTTTTAGAGTGAATATATTGTAATACTCAGGCTAGGTGTAGGTGGCATCTGAGGCATCCGGCCTTCATGCTTAGATTGACAATTGTGGGTTCGCGTTGTATTCGATATTTAATATTCGAATCGGACGACCGAGAAGAACAAGTGAATAAGCTGTAGATAAAAAGGAAAGAGAGAAAGGGGATGAGAACTGTTGTCCAAGGGCACAAGCATCGATAGTGATATAAAAGAGGATTGTTATAATTGATTTAATAAGAGATCGTATCAAATTTAATAAGAAGAAATACTGAAGAATCGATTAATAAATATATTGATCTTAAATTGAAAACACTTTGTCATTTGAATACTTGAATCTCTGGACTTCATCAAAGGTTCAAAAGGTACTCCACCCTGAGTTACGCCCTACATTGGCGGAGGCACCGCGTAAGAAGAAAGAAAAATCAAAGTAATATAAAAATTATGAAAATGGCAAGAGTATTTCAAGGTTTGCCCAACGAAGATTTCCGCGAATTTTACAATAACTATGAAATATTGGCTACCCTGAAGAATTGAAGTAAACAGCAGAAAAAAGTGGGCTTGAGTCTGTATACAGCGGGACCAGCTAAATTCTTTTTAAAAATTATTAACACTATGATAATAATTTACGTTGAAATCATGAAGGTGTTTAAATATGAATTCAAATACGATATAAATTACCCACAAATATTTTACAACACAAAACAAGAAGAAGCCGACATAGCCGAATATTTTTATACAGTAAAAAACTACCTACAATGCAAAAATCAATGAAGAAAGTACAATCATTTTGACGTTACTGAGCGGATTAAAAGCGAATGTCATACCATTATTCGCAGCGCGAACTTAAAAATCACTCGCTGAATTGAAATCAGCTATTACGAACTATAAACAAGTCTACGATGAAAATCGGGAGACTATTTATGACTTACCTAGGACTGGGAAACCAAAGGAAATTCCTAAGAACATCCTGGAAGCATAGTTACGCGTCTTTATGCACAAATAATAAGCACATAGTTACCGTAGATGTTTGAAATCATAAATCGAAAGCCACGCCAAAGGATGTAGTGTAATCTTGATACACCATTCTCCATGTCCGTCGTTCCGCATATAGGTAGGGCTCAGCACGTATGATGTTAATTGCTAGGAACTTTCTGCACAAAAAAAATACTTACTTTCGTAGGATTGTTATTCTCGAAGGGGACGATGTTGTATTAGTTGGGCTAGGTGTAGGTGGCATCTGAGGCATCCGGCCTCCATGCTTAAGTTCGCAATTGTGGGTTCGCGTTGTATTTGATATTTAATATTCGAATCCGATTAAGCAAATAACAAAAGGGCTGATACCCAAGTGTAAAAGCTTCAATAGTGGTAGAAAAGCGGATTGTTACAATTGATTTAATGAGGGCTCGTATCAAACTTAATAAGAAGAAATAATGAAGAACCGATCAATGAACATATTGGTCTTAAATTGAGAACAGTTTCTCATTTGAATACTTGAATTCTTCTACTTCATTAAAGGTGCTAAAGGTACTCCACCCCTAGTTACGCCCTACAATATACATTTCGGAAATTGTTTAACTGTACATCAATATATAGGTTGCCCGGTATTAACGAATATATGACGTCACTCAACCTCCACATACGGCCGGCGTCTCGCACAAGCAGCCCGCCCGGAGCTAAGTCGCTCCGGAGCGCTTAACCGAACTAACTCTCGAACGAGGGCGCCTCGCGGAGCAATTTCAATTTGATTTATCATTGTTCTTTGCCAATAAATCCGGGCGAGACAATAGCGGCCGCGGGCCGGGGAACTTCGATTAATGCCCTGATTAAGAACGGTGGGATTAAACACAAAAGAGGTGTGTGGGTCGGCGCCTCGGGAGCCGAGGAACGTGTTGTTCGACTGAAATACAGTCTTCCTTTCAGAGGAGCCGGCCCGGCTGAGAGCTGCGCGAGAGCGAAGGAGCGCGAACAAAAGCAAGTTCTCGCGATTGCCTACACGCGCGCGCGCACACGACCGCAACGCACCGCCGCGCCGTCGAGTTCGTGATACAACTGTGCGTATGTAGTTCACGCACGATCTGCGTTCGATATTTTGATGGTGATTATTGATATCTTTTCAATATACGATTTCACGATTTCACTACTCGTTTTCACTATTACCGAATCGTCGCTGCCGCTTGACTTACCATATTACGTATCGTGTCTGCATTGTATTAACCGTTAACATTATAGTGTCGAATGATCTTTATTTACGCGAAAATAAACGCTAGACCAAAAAATGTAATACTGACAGGTCAAAGGTGAGAGTCTAAAAGACACCGATAAACAAATGTACAGACGAATTTAATAATAAGATATCCCACTGACTAGAGTGGCGTAGACGTATGAGAGTTGTCTTCGATCACAGTATTTCTAATTTTTTCATTCTCCTTACTACACTTATTCAGTTACGCATATACTTTTTTTATGTCATATATTCATAATGTAAAGCAGAATATTTTATTGTTCATTTCAAACTAATTTCTCGGTAGATAGACAGTTACGTGACGAACGAATACCGATAGAGTGCGCACTAATCGCTATTTGCGGTTTGCGTTTCGTACGATCGAATACAGACGAAGCCGCAGACGTCCGTCCTAAACAACCCCGTTGTCCCTGTGTAGTCCTTGTGATGCTTAATCATTTCAGTGCCACTACATAAATGAAATTCTAATTCAAAATATCATTGATTCGTCAGTTCGAGAATGACACTTGAAAATCATTGTAAGTATTAAGAGTATTTCAAAATTACTACATTTTTTTAAGATACTACTTCTTCGTAAGGCAGTTGCCCCTCAAGGATAACGAGCAAAAAACTTGACTATAACTTTTTCGAATGAAAATTGTACGAAACCACAATCATATGTAAAACTGTTACAAAAAAAAACCGGTCAAAAACATGCCGGACCATGCTGAATGTACCTTTCCGAAGCCGTTACTGTAACGAAATGTACATGAAAAAATTACGTTTTTGTACTTTTTTCCATGTTTCCCACACAGAAATGGTACAAGCACTTTAGTCGCCTATAACTAATGAAACAAGTAGGCAAAACTAGTCTAAAGTAAAGCGCACCAACAAGAGAGCGTATCGTCATGGCACTTATATACTTTTGTTGAAAAGCTCATTTTTTCGGTAGTAACTCAAAAACATATATCCGATATTTCCGATCATGTTAAAAATAGTTTCTGTTAAGAGTATTTATGAAACGTTATTTTTGTAACCTTATAATCGAAAAAAATATTTAAAAACCTTAATGTTTTTAAAAGAATTGTCGAAATTTGTGCAACACGTTAATGTATGAGGAAAAATATCATCTTATATTTTTTTTATATACAACAAGTTTTATTTTATTAATATACAACAAGACGTATATTAATAAAATTTGTACATCTATACTCCAAATTTTATTAACATACATCTAGTAGTTTTTGAATGAAATGCCCGTGATATATGGACAGACGGACGAAAATGATGAACCTACAAGGGTTCTTTTTTGCTATGGTGACTTGGTACCCTAAAACCTGTAGGAAGTCGAGTTGATTATGTCTATTTGTCCTCTAAATATTAAGAGATTGAATAATATCCATTTTTGCAGAATATTTACTTGACAAAGATTTTAAATTTATATCGGTACAATTTTTTCATTTGTATATTTAAATACACAAGAAGCTCCCTAAATCACCACTTTCCTTAAGCAATTCTAAATTTTCTAAATTTTTCTAAATCTATGTATGTACACCTTCAAACTGATACACAAAATAGTGTAATTCTTACTTATGAAGTTCATGTGCCTCTATCTACTTATATTCTTTGATGTGAACTGTTATCATAGTGTTCATTTAACGGAAGTTAGAAACAACTATGACTGTTAATGTTAATTCTTCACATCGGTAATACTTCAGTATTTGAAAATTATTATGTAGTGGCTGTAAATCATGAATTCCAATACTACACGATTGTAAATTACAATTTACAGGACGACTGGGAGAAAAGCTTTCCTAAAGACATTTTAAAGTTGCATTACATCTATGGCAATTTGCCGCGGCCATACCGCAGCTGGACGACCGCACCCATTATTTCTATACGAGGGCCGTTACGAACAATGGCGTTTTTTCGGCTAACATGAATAGTTATTACTGTGTAACTAAAGATAATAACTTCAACTTACAAGGTAACGGTTGTAATAACGATGTAATGGTATAAGACCTGATATTACTGGTTATTTATGTAAAAAAATTGTTAAACAAAACGTAATTAATTAGTGCGTATAATTTAATTTAATATCGCTGTAAGAGAGATACACCAAACTCCGGGTGAAACTTGCGTGAAGCGAAAATAAAAACTGAATGCTCATTATTTCACAATAATATGACAATTAATTTTGTGTGTACTGAATGTCAACCCCGGCGAATGAACAAAGATTTTTTTTTTATTTATTTACTTATACTTATATTTTATCACATTCCAACTAGTTTTCTTTAAAATAAACTCGGTATTCTTATACATACATAAATATGTAACTACACATCTCATTTCCAATAATATAAGAATGGTTTTATTTCTATTTTTGTCAAATAAGTTCTTCATTTTAGTGCTTGATTATGAAGAAAAAAGTGTGTGTGTATTAGTCTACACACGTAAGAAGTGAAACTTCTTTATGACATCATTTTTTCGAAAAATGATTTACTATTTACAACTTCACAGAAATTGATTGAATAAAGCTAAATTAGATAAAGTTTATGCAAAAGGCTTTTATTATCATAGACATGGATACAAAAATAATACAATTATTTCACCTTTCTGCCACAAAGATTATAGCATTTCATTAATTATAATAGAATTATTACTATTATTGTTATCGTTATTATATATTTTTGTAATTAATGGCTTAACTCACTGATATTTACAGTCAAAAACTAAGGTTAACCTGAAATAACCTTAAAAAAATAAATACCGTAATCACACCCACGTGTTGAATGTATTAGAAAAAAGGTTTAATTACTTACTTCTGTTAGAAATCCACTGGAATTAGAATAAATATCTTTTATTGTTTTTGTCAATAACTTAAAAATTTTTTTCGCTAATCACTTAATTGAAATATTTTTCACGTCACTACTGAGTTTCAGAAATAGAAATGTTCAGAGTTTCATGTAGGAGACTTGGTAATGGTATATGTACCTAGAAGGGTGATAGGTAAAACTTTTCAATTAATGCGATGTTATAAAGGGCCATATAGAATTGTTGGAAAATTATCGAACGCTGCATATAAAATCGAGTCACTCAATGAAAGAATGTGAGATATAGTTCATGTATGTCGGTTGAAAAGGTTTCAACTTAGATAATAGGAAAATGTAATATATACAAACTGTAAATAGATCTAGGGTGTTGACAGAAAGTATATGTGACAGGTGGCCTTAGTAACAATTATGTTTATGCCACGATGACATTAATAACATTGAATAAATATGGCGCGCAACGGAAAAATGTTACCCAGAAATAAAGATGGCGCATAACAGATAAAGATGGCACGTAACAGAAAAACGTTACATTGCTATAAAATTTCTCCTATACGCCGATAAAGAAGTTTCACTTCAAAAATATTACCTGTTATTTCTTTTACTTTTTTGGTGTAAATGATACTAGCTGGACTGTCGTCTGGCCACTTTACATAATGCAAGAGTCGCCGCCGCAGCCGACCGCGGTAGTGGCCACGGTCGCGCGCGGAAGTGGGCATCGGCTATTACACAGTCTGGATATTGAACGATCGTGCCTTTTTAATTTCCCGCTGAGAAAATTGAAAATTTTCGAAAATCGAGTTCTCATCAGATCTTGACGGAGGTCCTAGGAAACTCCGCTGACGATTTTACAATGGTGTGTGTGCATGCGTGCGTGAGTGTATGTGTGCATATGCGTAAGCCCCTTATAACTTCGGCTTAACCGATTGGATCCAAACTTTAGCCGTCGATCGCTGCCAATCCGGTCAAAATTCGTTAAATCGTTCGCGAGCTATTGTGAACGAAAAAAATCGTAAAAAGTGTTTTTTTTTCAAAATACTCCAAAAAATTGTACCTAATTAAAAAGATGTTCTGAGTACTTTTATATAATATGAAAACCCGCGTCGATCACCATCGAGCCGGTCAAAATCGGTTGATTTTTTCATGAGATATGGTGAACGAAAAAAATCGCAGTCATTTTTTCAAAATATTCTAAAATTTTGTACCTAATTAAATACATCTTCTAAATTCTTTTACAGAACTTAAAAAACCTGCGCTGATTGTCGTTAGTTCAGTCAAAATCGATTAACTTGTTCAAGAGATATCAAAAAAAAAAACTCTTAACAAAATTGTAAAATTCTGTATCGAATCTAATTTGCATTCTCAAAATTTTTTCTCAAAAAATCGCGTTCAATCCTGTATATTTTAGAGTGTGCCGAACTCGAAAATAGCGGGAAGTTTCAGGGTTGGCCTACAGGGTTAACCGCTTTTCTAATTTTTTTGTAAGATTAAGCACTAATTATTCTATAAGACCGTGACCAAATTTAATCACTTTATGCTTATATTTAAACAAATCATAAATAATCACGTAACGTTATTAATTTAGTAATTATGACGATCGTGCACTGTTACACACGCTGCTTATGTTAGCTGCACGAATAGACCATTTTTTCGTGCGTAGCTCGTCCGTCCGCCGTGCATTGAATAAGCGAACTGTAAATATTGCAAAGATTGTCTTCTTTCTTCTTCCAGAAGTACAAATAACTGTTGTTGTCAACTTTCGTTCGCGAGTCTTGTCAACGTCATCCAGACAGATTATTAATATTCAATGATCCTTTTTCTCTGAAAGTAGCTTCATCGGAATTGCAATACTCCGTAAGTCGGTGGATAGGAAGGCTTAGTTCAATATTACGGCAGCCTAGTTTCTCTGTCTGAGCTCTCAGGATTTTTAGAAGTTCTAAAAAATTATATAGCTCTTGTCAGTGCTTGTCCTTTTGTCCGTCTGTCACATCCCCTTTCTTCAAATCTATCTACTCATTTGGTAATATGACATTTGTTTTATATATATATATATCCCGTACATGCTCCCGTTCTCGATTCCACACCAGAAAAATCCATATACCTCAATCACGCCCTTGATCCTGATCCCGGCTCTGCTTGTAATTCCGCTATCGGACCGATATTAAACTTCAATCTCTCTTAAACAATGTTATTACCAATAACCAATCAGCATAACTATAGAATTTGTTCTACGATCGTGCAACCAAAGTCGCGAGCAAAAGATAATATATGCATAAATTATAGTCTATATGTTATTCTGATGTATTAACTATGTTACTAAAGCGTTACAGGTAATTGTGTTCAGCCGTTAATTCGTGATTGATTACCAAACATCCGAAAATACAAGCTTTCATATTTATAATAGTAATAGAATACGTGTATTATATTATCAAATGCAATTATAATTTTAAAATGCCTCTAATTTTGGATATTACCGAACCTAACATTTTGAGAAAAATACACGATGTAACGCATGAGTGTTTCATGCAGTACGAATTGCACATAGAAGTTTCAACTGGAATCTTTAGTCTTTAATTTCCTTTAAGAATTGTAAAATCATTATGAAAAGAGAGTGTTTTGCTTAATTTTACCAAGGACCAATGCGATAATTTATAGTAAGGAACTATTCCTAAGCGCGTCTCGACTCGCCTTCGGTCAGTTTTGTTATAATGAAAACAATAATGTAAAAATTTGATCCTAAAGGCCAACTCTCCATATTCCCGCTAATTTTATCCGTTTCGTAGTAATTTAAAAAAAACGGTTTGTTTCGATTTCTTTCGACAACGATTTCTCACAAACGAATCAACCGATTTTGACCCAGTTTACGGCATTCGAGGTATTTTTAATAGGTTAAGAGCGGATTAGATTTTGGAATTGATCGGTCAAGCCATTTTAAAATTATTTTGAAAAAAACCACTTTTAAAAATTTTTTTTCTAGTTTTTTGAAAATGTCTCAAAATCTGCCGGTCCAAATTGACCCAATCTTTCAGGAAATCTAAGTTTGGTAAAACTTTTCGGATCGCCGTTTGTGGGCTCGATTCGGTCAATTCATTTAAAAGTTATAAGAGGTTTACGTACATCCACACATACACACACACATGCACACAGTCATACGGACATCATCTCAGGGATGATCAGGGAAGCTTCCTAGACCCTCAGCACGTCGAGATCTGATGAGAACTCGATTTTTGCAAAATGGGGTGAAACCAATAACTTCCCTAAAATTTTAGAAAATTTTCAATTTTCTTAGCGGGAAGTTAATGAATATAGTTCACCTAATTTGTGATGATATCTCTTTAACTATATTTGTTTTGTCTTGCCGTATGCGAGTTGGCATGTTGCCTTCCGACCAGAATGTTTGAAATTCGAATTATGATTAAGGAAAAAATAATCTACGCGTTTTCAATTTCAACCGAATTGAACAGCATTTTTCGTGACACGCATCAGCGACAACTGTTGCGCTCGATATTTTATCCCTAAATGGGCCAATGTGGACGTTGTAGTAAGTTTCATAATATTTTTGATTCAAAACGAGAAGTTTATAAAAGGGTATGCCTCTATAGTGACGTGACAACATTTCTTTACGCCTTTAGTTGTTGAGTTACTCATCTGATATAATTAATGAGAATCTTGAAATTTTTCGATCAGTGAAGTATTTGGTTTGAATGATATGATACATTCAGTGCATAAAAGCTAATACCGAATTTCATTGAAATGTTCTGGTCGTCGCCTTGTGATATTATATTTAAATATTACTGTTCTAAAATTCGCTTTGACCAATAGCGTCTGAACAGGCTTGACAAAATTTTTTTACATTAGTGAAAATCGAATGAAAAACACACGAAGTGACCATGGTGACGTTCTCTTATTTGCTGATTTAATCTGAAAGTAGTTTTTTTATTATTATGCCTAGATTAAAAGTATTGTGTTTTTCATATTTAATTTTTATAAATTAAGATGTGATTTCATATAAAATAAATGTTAATAAAATCACCGTTCAAAAGTTTTTCTATATGTATTCAAAGTTCAGACCATCCTCTGCATCGCGCGACAGCTGGGAAGCAGTGAGTGGCATGATAAAAAAAGGTTTATAATCTCACAGGCCGAGGGCGCCGGTGAAGTTATATCGTTGTAGAGTATCAGGTTTCAGGAATAACGATTTCCCTCACAGGAGGGCTCTGAACGTACCATGAAAATTAACGGATGAATAACATTTTATTTAAAAATTCATTTTATTGATAAAAAAAAACGTTTTCAAGACATTCCGTTGATTATTGTTTATCATCCGATTGCAAAATTTAAATTTTGGAATGAATTTAAATAATCATAGGAATCGATGGGAAGCCATGGCCATGAATAGCGGATTAATAAACGCACTGCACTTCCTGCAAATGTGACGCAACTGACATTTATAAAGATGTCGACAGAGGTGTGTACCATCACACCTGACTGGCTATTCAGCGTCTTAATGGAACTGTCTGTAGGAGTACACTCATCAATAAAATACACTTCAATTCTCAAGTCTAAATGGGCTCACAGTTAATAACTTATTCCTAATTGTAAACAGAATGTAATAAAAAACCCATCCAAAATAAAACTTAATGTCAGTTTAGGAATTGACGTCGATGAAACCTTGTTATGCGGATTACAATATATACTATTATCTATTTTTTTCATAATTTTTTTATGAATATTTCATATCAAGAAAACTCATCACAGTAGTGGCACTGTACTTTTTTGACACTTAATTTAATTCGCCGTCACTAATATATCGTTTATAAATCATTTTTTTTTTTGTGGACAGCTTTAGCCGCCATTTCATATCTGTCGTTCAATGTAACCTGATAAATTTATACGTATCTGTGTGATTTCTTATCCTTATTGCTGGTTTCCCATGAATGCTGTAAATGTATCAATAAATTTCAAGTTTAGATTTTACTGAATACGTTATTTTTGCTCTTGTCAGCTTGTCTTCACTCGAATAGAGGAACATGTTTTTTGGTAGCACGATTTACTTGCTACTTTATTCATTAAAAAACAAACCTAATCACTGATCGTTTATCCAAGCAAGCGAAGCCGTGGGAACAGCTACTAAAATACAGTTTTTGTATTATCCAACTCAAGTAAATGATCTGCAAACTTTAGTCACTTGATTAGTTAAACAGTAAAAATACGTAATTTTAGAAATCTTAAAGCTAATTAACAACTGACAAATTGATTATAGCTGAGAATCTAATTTTATATAATTTACAGTTCCAAATACACTTAATCGTTCGTAAAACTTTTGAAAATATTCATTTTATGAAGATGTTGCTAGTTAGATTGCTCTTAACATTTTACGGGTGGTACAAGATAGACAATTTTTGTAAGTCATATAAGCAGTAATGGTGTTACTTTGACTTAAAAATGAAACTGTTTTTTTTAAAATTTTCAAAGCAAATTCGAACATTCAGTTCCTTAAGGTCTTAGTGACTCTTGTGACCAATTATTACTACTGAGAAAAGTTAGTTATCCTTTATTATTAGTTCTGTTGAGAAAAGTAAGTACTAATGTTCTACTTTAACGATCATTTAACGAAATAGCGACATTTATTTAGAAAATTGGTTGCGAAATTATTATATCTAAAAATATGTATTATTTACGACGTAACTTGTTTACATAATATATTTTAAACATATATTATGTATTTAAGACGTAAGGTACTCTTTAAGTGCAAACACTATAATGAATATAACTAAAATTAAATTAAATACTTAACAATTTAAAAATATTCGTCTTTGTACAGATGTTTACACTTGTTTTATAAGTCAATAATTTGGACTCAGCCTAAATATTTTAGCAATGCCATGGATGCTAGTAGAGTAACGCTTCCTCAGAATAAAATTATATTCACAGTTTTACTGTATGAAGTCTATGAAACTAAAATATTATACATGAACAAAATAATCAATATTTGAAAATATCTTTATTAAAATTAACTGTACAAACATACACTATATTGCCGCGATAGATTTGACAGGCAAAAAATCAGATAGATGACTTACGACGTTCTGTAATATTAGTCTTTTTTCAGACGTTTTTGAAACGAACGAAAAACACACACACACACACACACACACACACACACACACAATCTCGGACTTATAACGATAACTTCTCTGATTTTATGATAATTTGAAATTTTCCAAACTAAAATTTGTATTTATTGAGTTTCTCTTGACTGTTAACTACGAAATAATAACAAAATAACATTGTATCCTCCTTTTTTGAGAATTTCTACATTAGAACAGCTTTAAATCCAAGCTCCGAATTTTGCAGGCTTTAGGAAAGTGGTGAACGCTTTAGGGAATATGACGAACCGTCGCTTTTATTTTCAAAATAGTTTTGACTCGCGCAAATATAGAGGTCGTGTTTGTGTTGGAACGTAGCTACGACATAAGCGAATTTAATAATTGCCAACCCCGTTGAATTATGCAATGGTTCCAGTTTTACATTCAAAATATAAATCCTTGAGAAAAAAACTAAACTATGACCTTTTTTCTCGAGGACGACAAAAAATCAATAATGAGAGCATTATAGCGAAATCATTCAACAAACTTTTTTTTCACGAAACAGCTCAAAATTACAAAACATGTAGTTTAAATATAATACTTCTTGTCCCGACAAATAAAATTTATATTTAGCAAATTTTATGTATTAAGAAAAATTGGCAGTTCGCAAGCTTAAAAATATGCAATAATAAAACAATATAGTATTTTGAATAATTAATTTAATTTTTGTCAAACTAATAATTAATTTGTATTATAGATTTTCAATTGTCTTCATTTAAATTCGATTTAAAAAATCAAGGTGTAGCTATATTTAGGGTCATTTCTCGAATTTTGACGTAACAACATTTTTGCTATGTCTCTGTTCTTCAGCAACATATGGCACTACGTAAATGAAACATTATATTGTATATGCATAGTTAGTGTTTATATATTTATCACGATAATATAAGCAACAGTTCCCGTGGGAAATTATCGCATTCCCACAGCAAATTCTAAAGTCGTCGAGCAAAGCTCGGTTGCCAACGACCAGTCTATACAATGAGGCGAGTTCTATACATCAGTATACAACAAACGAACGTATGTAATTTCAGTCGAACTAGTAGCATTTCACTATAAAATTCGCGAGTAAGCAAAAAATAACGATCTTAATAATTTCAAGTGTATCTTTTTTCTCGGCGACGGGTAAGAAAAGCAGAACCCTCGTAGAGTCAACGGGCGGCGGTGCGCCTGACCGCGGCGCGGTCCCAATTTCGGCGCCACTCGACCCGAAATAGAGCATTATTGTTCCAAAACATTTTTGGCTGGTCCAAAATTAAAATGTACCTCCTGCTAACAGCCTGGGAAATTGCGAATCACGAATCAGGCGATTGACGGAATGAGGGGAACTTGATTCGTCCGTCTGAATTATTATTATGAACAGGCTAGAAAAATACGCTAAAATTAATTTATGTTGATTTAAAAAAAAATACTGTAACATTGTTAAATATATAAAATTGATATAAATAGCGTGTTTCTCATAAATAATTTGACGAAAACAAAATAATGGCAGAAAACCGTAATGACGGACTAATTCACAAATATGTAAATTTTATAAACTATTACATTGAACTACAGGTTATTTTTTTTATTTATTTCAACAGTCAAAAGCTTAACAAAAAAGGTATACAATATACATTACTTAATTAATGTCGGCTTATGTTAACATTCAAAATTTTAAAATATTTTTGTAAGATGTGGTTTAAAAAAAGTAAAGAATGCCAGAACAACCCCGGTCAAACCACCTAATTAATTATAATTTCGTTTACTACACATTGAGTTTTTCCAATTACTTGGAGCATTTTTTTTCTGACTTCATTAAAATTTCTAAAAAATTTGAATAAAATTGAACTCGTTGTGGGTAACGTAGTATCTTTGCACGTCATATATAATCGGTACTTAACATCAAACACTATTATTTGATGTTATCGAATACATAAATATTTTAATTAATATAGTATTAATTTCTGAGTAAACAATTTATTGAAATTACTTGACTTTATATTGTCTTTGTAATCTAACTGTTACCTCAAGTTTTGCGAATTCTTAATGCCTTTTATACAAAACCTTCTTCAAATACACATTTACAACCGAAGGTCGCGAAATGCAAAACAAGATGAAAACATCCAAAGAGTATAAAAATGAAGACATGTAATCCATATTAAACAATACAGGTTCGTATTTTTGACGGGATTCGATACGACTCAATTTCAATTCACGTTTTACGCCGTGTGTCATTTCTACTGATAAAAATTATGAAGTTTAAGAAGAAAGAGAATGGAGTAGAATTTGACGTAGATATGATTAACATATTAACATATTATTTTACTTATTTATTAAACAATTTATAATTACCGTTATCGTCAAAGAAAATTCGCGTCGATTGTACGAGTGTTGTCCCTATTAATCGAGTATTTCATCCCATTTTTTGCTATAATTTCTAAACTGTCAGGCGGTAAAATATACACCTAATTTGTATAATAATAATAATAATAGTCGTGAGTTTATAACTCACGACTATTATTATTATTATTATCCACCTAATTGAAGTTTAATTAAATTTATTGAAAATTGTTAGTTATTTAAAATAACATAATGATATAAATTTTTATACACGACTAAGGATTAGACAACTCCTTTTGTTCGGATTACGTAATTTAAGTACCTACTAGTTAAACGATTAAATTCAATTATAAAGAAAAAATGCATAAAATGTCATTTATGCATTTGCCCAATGTTCTTTAAGCAATTTACGTTGACCGATTATACAATGATTACTTACCGTGAATGAACATATCTATATAAGAAAATTTGAAATTAATTTTATAGTAAAATATGTATGTGTGTGTGTGTATTCGATTTCAAGAAAGAATTTACGTTTTTTTACTATTTTACTCTGTTATTATCCTATTACCCCTGATTTTTAGCTAGCAACTTGACCCGTGCGGGAAGTGAAGCAAGGTGGAGAAGACACATGCTCTGCGTATAGGCCGGGTGTGGCACAGTGAAGATGTAACGCTGCTAGCGATTTCTTTTTTTTCCTAAGAAAGATATATTTGCTTCTCAATACAATGCTTGTGTTGACGCCCGTCATAAAAAAAGTGCTTACCGAGACTTTTCGGACATATAATTCATACAGGCATTTGCCTCTTCTACGTATGTAACTATGTACATGTGAATATATGGCTTACTGTGATAGGATCATACTGGGCTACAACACAAAGATGGGCCAGCTCGCCCCGTGAAATAACACACTGTCACAGAATATGGACGTGAAGTAGCAGCTTCCGCTGTGCCTCTCGTCCGGTAAGTGAGAGTTCCGGTAGCCAACTTCTCCCTCTACCCCCTCTTAGCCCAGTCCTCTCTCCATTAGATTTCTTCCCAAGTGGCCGGCAACGCACTAGTTACTCTTCTGGGGTGCGAGTCTCCATGGGCTACCTCGCTTCCTCGTTTACCCCTCATATTTCCCATTAAAAAAAAATGTAGGTTCAATTTGTCATAAAATTGTCGTGGCGAAAGTATAATATTACGGCATTTCACTAAAACGTTTGTTTCATTCTTTGTATTCATATTTCAAGATTCCAAAATTTCTGGTGGAAATATAATAACTATTTTATTCGATAAGTTACGTTGAAATTGTTTCCCAAAGATAATTTATGAAAATAATAACCTTGATGCTAAGTGATTACATATTAAACAGGTCCTGGAAAAGCTCTTAACGTGTAGTTCTAGAGAGCTGTATGCAACTGTAATATGCAAAAGCTTTCTGGGCATTTTATAGAAACAGCATCTTAAACACTTAAGTGTTTCCTATTTAATTCATCAAATGAAGGCATGGTCACATAATAAGTGATTTTCTATTGTCGTTAACGCTCGTAGAATAGAATTACATATGTATGGGATTGACGTAGCCTAACGAAATCTGATCTATGCATCTGTGATCTAGGGATTCGAAATAAAAGTTTCATAGTCCAATATTGGCGACATTTAAGCGTTAGTGTTTGTAGAAATAGAAACAATTATAATAGTCTGATGACGTGAGCGAGAGTTAACTTTGTAAGACTGATAAAATTACATAATTTAACCGTGTATTACAAAATTTAAATGACTAATATTTATTTCAAAAACAACGAATATAGTTTAAAATATATGTACATATATGACATCAAACCTGACAAATGATATCAATGTAAGAGATTTTGATACAGCTATCATAAGTGGCATTGGAGGTTATTTCATTTCACTATTGATAGCTTTTTATTACACATAGTTTTGTAAAACTGTCACCAAAAAAAAATAAATTTATAATTTGTATGAAGAAAACACATAATATATTAACTTTGTTTTATTGAAAATATGTGGATTGCTATTTGTGTATATAAAACTGGCCATATACATAATAAAAAATAATTGCAATATTAAAAAAATGGAACTCCTTGGCTATAGAATATATTTTGCTTCATGTAGCTATCAACTGTTTTATCATTGTGGCGTCATTTTGAGAATTGCGTATATTTATCACCATGGATTTAACTTGTGAAAATTTATGTGCGATGATTTATTATTAACGTGAGTTATCTCAAAAAAAATGCATTAATCAACTCACTTCGACTTTTTGGGATGAAGCACAGCACTGTGTATTACTTAGTTTAATGAGTTTAATCGTGGGCGGTTTATGCTCACGGATGAATTTAAAAAAGGTCGCCCTAAATCGGTTGTTATACTAAAAATATCGATTCTGTGCGGGAATTAATAATGCATGACCGTTCTGTTACATATCGCGTTCATGGGCAAAAGTATGATGAGCATACGTAAGATATCACACTAAAATTTAGCTGTAAAAAAATTCTTCGCGTTGGATTAAGTACAACGTAGGCATTGATCAAAACAGATTCGTGTCGGTTGGTGCAAAAAAAGTGTTAAAAAAATACATTAATGGTGAGTCCAAAGCTGTTTATAATATCTACTCAGGTAGTGAATTTTGGATCTATGCGTATGACCCCGAAGCTAAACTGTCATCGGTGTGGATGTCCCAAGCTGAGCCAAACTCAACAAAGGTAATTCGTGCCAAAATCACTTTGAAGCAAATGGTTGCCCGTTTTTTAGTATTAATAGACATGTGGTTACAGTGCCACTAAAGAAACGTAAAACGGTTAATCCGGAGTGGTACACGACCATTTGTTTGCCAGAAGTCTTTCAAGAAATAAGAAAGTACAACCGACAACGTAGAATTATTCTTCATCATGACAATGCTAGCTGTCACACGTCGGCTGAAACAATTCGGTTTTTGGAAGGTGAAAAGATCGAATTGACTGGTCATCCGCTGTTCATCCCGGATTTAATACCCAATTTAATATCCAAGCGTGAAGAATATATTACGTGGGCAACGTTTTTCGAACCGCGAAGAGGCTGTTGATGCGATCAAAATGCACGTTTTGGAGGTACCTCAATCAAAATGGAAAAAGTGCTGTAAAAATTGGTTTCATCGTATGCAAAAGTGTATCGATCATCATGGCGAAAACTAATAAAAGTATATTAAATTATAGATATTTGTATCTTTTTGATATTCCGGACATATAAATAGCAGCCCTTGTACTTATGAAACGATTTTTAAGCCCACTGACATTATTTGTAAATTTGTATCGGTTGTTGCGTTTATAGTACATTTTTAAATTAAAATCTACTTTTATAATATCAGACTAACAGACTCGGAAGAAATTATGACAAACGGAAAAAAACTGCACGATTTCCTATGTTTGTAGCACTTTAGTGGAATTAACGAGCATAGGAGCTACCAGTGAGTAGCTGGTCACCTCCGTTCATGGACACTCGCAATCACAGAGGAGTCACCACTACGTAGCCGACCTCTTGGGTAGGAATGGGATATCTGATGGAGAAACGAGTGGACTGATGGAAGAGGGAGTGGGCCAACGGAACAGTCACTCACTGGACTAAACACTAAAATAATAATAAAACGTCAAAAATATAAAAAAATAACGAGAACAAAATAAAAACGACTTGTGTATTATAAAGAAAACTGTTAATATGTTTAGCTAAATTTATTTTCAAATAATTTTCCATTTCAGTAGGTATCGATTTCGAGAAGTAAAATTTTCCAATAAAAATAACAGCAATCGATTAAGAACCTTTGTCGAAATTTGTCGAAATTATTTAATAGACTAAATATAAGAGTGGAAATTCAAAATTTCCAAAATACTGTTCCCTCTAAAAATGTAAGACACATATTTTTGTTAAATAGCAATAAAATTTTGCATAAAATTAGATTAAAATTTCTGATTTGACCGAGTCAAAGCGGCTCTATATTTTAGGATGAATGAAAATTCGACATCCGAAATAAAATTATCAGGCACATATCATAAACGGAATCTGCTCAGATAAATATATTTATGTATTATATAAACATTTTTTCATATTATATATAAATATTAATACTTTTAATTAAAGATATGCATTTATTTAATAAAAGTTATTAAACGTTATTAAATGTTAGCGCCGTCGTTATACCTAAAATTTTCTTTGGTAAAATGTATCGTAATGTATTTGTTAAATTTCAGAAAATGTAATAAAACCAAAAATTTGTAAAACTTACAGATCTTTATTCTACTACATATTTGCGAAATCTAAGGTACTTCCATCATTGACCGCGGGGTCATCATTAGTTAACATCAATTAGAGGCCATGATTTTTAATGGACATACGAGGTTGTTAACATCAAAAGTATTTTACAAACTAAATTTAAATAATATATTATAAAAATTTACTTCAGCTTTCGATACATAAAATCAATTTTAGATCATTTGAAACAACGCATTCCCTTTAACACTATTCAAGGTAAAGATCATAGGTGTGTAATGTCATTGTTTTGCGTTTTCAAGGCGAGAACCTGCCAAAGGGTGACTCATAGGACGTGTTGTAAGTGAGCGCTGGTATAGGCACAGGTGCGTTTGCGCCGCCGCCGTCGCTTCTGTTATTAACATTGTTTGATTAATGATTCATTTAATTATGACACTTGACAGTGTTGACCAAATCGTAACTCGGCGCTGTTAACATCATATAAAATAATCATTATGCCTAACAGAATATTTAAAATAGCATCATACAGAACTTCATATAGAATTCATGTAGAACTATAGAATAATACTACAAATCTACAATACAATACATAACAGCAAATGCGTATCAGTGTTTCACCTAAAACCTACAACAAACCATTATGGATGCGTTTGAGAACCCAACGTAGAGAACGCAAAGGACTTATTTATAAATCAATTAATTTCCGCGTAAAAGAGACGTATTTTTGAGGAATATTTAATTTTTATATTTATTCAATATTTATATAACTTAAAACGTCATTCATACATATATATCATATAAGTATGAATTATATATTTATTACAGTTTATATATTATATAATAACTGTAATAAAAAATTTAAATAAAATAAATTGTTCTTTAAATACAAGGACAAAATAATCAATGATTTTACATTTTTATTTATTTGGATTTCGGCCTTATGTAATCATATTACTGAAAAAAATTTTAATTTAATTGATTTTGTCTTGGGTCTAGTCCAATTTCAAACTCTTACAAATCTTTTTACTCCCATAAAGTAAATGGAGGTAGATGTTTGATTTTACAATTTATGGCATTTTGTTCACTATTTGAGCTAAAAAATAAAAATTGGAAAAACTTTCTTTGATATAATTTTAAATATACTGTACCATCTGATTGATACAAAAACCATAATGGTAGTTTTCAGTAATTTGAAATAAAGCATGTTAATCTGTTTGAGCTTTCAAAGTTAATATTAAGCATGAGCTTAAGAGCTTTATTGCACCGACACCATAACGTAGGAGTTAACTTCGGGGTCTACAAATACGGCTTACGAAGTCGACCGTCGTTAATAAACTGTCATTTATAACTTATATATGATAAGCATAAATCATATAAAGCTGCAGAATTGGAACATTGTTACAAAGAAATTTTTCTTGTTAAATTATGCATTTCGTGAAACTTACTTATCGAGTTTATGTATTTATGTTTTAGTAACTGGGTGTAAACAGACGGAAGGTTGTACAAATTAACTTTATCGATAGAGATTATTTTGCATAGAACAAATAAGCGAAATCTACTCAAATATACTTTCCATCGACATTCTTAGTATTCGACTTTGTTTTTAAAGAATATGCTGAATTGTACATAAATAAAAATTTTAAAATTACACAGCACACTAAGCATCTCTTTTATCAAAATAAACATCATTTAATTCATTTACTTTGAAAAATATTGCTCAATTTTCTAGGAAAAAATCAACACAAAATCTTTCATACTTTCTTTAATAAAAATGTTTATTGAATATTGTAAGTATTGAATGATTTTGTTATTCAAATGTAATAAATTATTTAATGACGTTTTACTATCTTGCTAATTTAATGACTTTTAAATATCACTGATATAGTTTAGTCTTACAACTAACTATTTATTTAGACAGTTGTAAGTAAATTCTTTTTGGTTCTGCACGTACTTAATAGTTTAATGATTTCCAAATATTACTTCAATTATTTTGTATGACATACTCACGTCCTAAAGGGAAACATGTAATATTTTTCTACTAATTGTCAAATTACGATTAAAATTGTTTGATAAAAAATATTTACTTACCGGTTTGTAAAAGCTGAAGATTAACAGAGTGCTGAATTAGGTCGGTGTAGTTTGTCAGAATGCTTATACCGACCTCTTAACAATTTTGCTATACAAGTAATTTGTTTACGATTTGTTTCCAATTGTCTTCATTCGGTTATCGTCAAAGTAAAACAATGATATTGTATACTACAAGTCGCCGACTGGTATAATTTTGGGGCATGATAAACCATGTGTGGACGTGAGGGAATTACAAATACTCCACTCTATTAGAAACTTACTATGTTGTAGAACATAGAAGCTATCCCGCTTAGTGTTACAGAAACATTTTACAAGGCATTGAAAAGTGAAAAATGCGAAATAATATAAAATGAAAGGCAATCAACTAAAATTTACGGCGACAAAAGACATCGTAGACAATTAGAATTAATGCAGATTGATACAATTTAAAAAAAATGGCTATAATTAATTTGCTTTTAACAGCTATTTACAATAATCTCAGTTTTACTTCGTTTCGGTCTGATTTTTTGTTCTAAAATTCGAATTTATCAAATAATTTATTATATTTAATAATACTTAATCGTTTTCCTCATGTAAAGTCAGCAACTGCCACAATACCGATACTAAAGAAAAAACTCATATTTTCTAGATTCAAACTTAATTAAGCCGATTTCTTTAAAATGAAGAAAGTAAGGGAATTTTTTGCCGATTGACCAGAAAAAGATATTAAAAATTGTGATTTATGATTGGGAAATGTTATAAATTATTTACAAATAAGTGCAATTTTTTTTGTTTTAGTGAGTGGTGTCATCAACTTAATGTTTGATAAAAATAGTTCTATTTTTTTTTTTATAAAATGATTGGAAGAAATTCCATTAATAATTTAAAACTTAATTTTTACAAAAATTGCTTATCGTATTTTTAATAAAAAAAGTACAATAGTACACACGTATACATATAACGATATATACGATTATACATTCCAAGATAACATTTAAATATATAAATGGTGATTCAGTGGTAAAAAGACCATTTCTCAAGCTTTGGATTTAGACTTAGAGAATATAAGGATAAGTTTTTCTGATAACCTAAATGCATTAGTCTAAACAAAAATACCGTTTGCTGAGGGCAAAGAAAACACTGTGAGGGAACCCAAATTTTGAGGGTGGTGTAAACTACTCTCCTTGTGCTAGAAATGTGCCATGGATTACAACCTGTCACATTGCATTAAAATATATGCTGCGATAAAATGAATGTGCACTAAGTGTTCTCTCTCTGGCTGTACTTTATACTGGGGACAATGCTCTGAAACTACAACTATTTATAATTTTTATAGAGATTATATAGAGTTAAGTTTTTATAGAGTTAAGCGTAATACGTATATATATACATATTTATTTTATACATATAATATAATTATTAATTGCAAAAGAAGAATGCGCCTAAAATATATATAAATTAATGGAATATAGTGGCGCAATCGTCGGTAGTTTCTGATAGCTAGATGAACACGATGCATCACAAGTCACCGGTAAATTGATAATGAAAACTTGACTAAATATTAGTGCAATATTTTATGCAATACATTTTTTATTAAAACCAATCCCAATGTTTGTAACTCATTTCGTTGCAGCTGAAAATATGTTTGCCTTTGGATAGTGGCATTAATTCATCTCAACTAGAGAATAACGACACAAATTTACTTTCTCCTGCCGACGTGGAAAAAGAAGGTTATGTGCGTGTGGCAGAGGCGGAATGTAAGAGAGATCACCGTGATAAAAATAACCGTCAAACATTGAAAAACAACCTTTTGATGCAAGAAAACCGTATTGAGAAAATTATTTTTTTTGTACGCCGTATATTAATACAATAAGTGTTTTTTTTTTATACTTAAATTTCAACAATTATAAATTTCAGCTCTCAGCTACTCGACGGCCGAGCGCGGTGGTGTTGGAGTGTTAGGTACTGCAATCGAGTTAGCGGCCGGCGGTCGGTCTATTGTTCTCGTGGGCACGCAGCTGATTCATAGGTTTGCTGCATATAAAGGTGATAACATACATTTAATTTCTTTTTAACAATATATACAATATTTGTTAAAGTTTTAATCGCTCGCTATATATGTATATATATATATATATATGTGTGCGTGTGTGTTTGTGTGTGTGTGGGTTTAGTGTGTATGTAAATGAAGATCGTTCCTTTTCATTATGTTATTTTAAATTTTTCGCGCATTCGCATTGACGTTTGACAGCTGAGAATTGAGATGTTTATGGCGGCTACGATATATGAAGGAAAGTTATATAAAATTAAAACGCATTTTATTGTATAAATTGCAAGAACTTGTGAAATAATAGCTTTAGATGTTGTTTCTCTTTTTAGGTAAAATTATTATGTAATTTTGTAAATTTGTTGCAAAATTTTCAAACGGAGTCCAATAAAATTTATCTTTTCAGAGCAACGCGATTTTTTTTTTTATTTTAAAGAAACCATTTATTGAACCCATATACAAAGAACATATTATAAGACAATATTTCAAAGGCTTTTAACAACGACGGAGAAGTTAAGATTTGAATTTACGGTAAAAGCAGGTGAAAATCCGAAAACAAACGTAATTGGTACAACCTCAATTACTGATGTCAACAAAGGCACCTTTTTAATCCCGGTGTAACTTCAATTCGTAAAACTACATGAAACGGTAGTTAAAACACAAGCCTTTCAAAAAGTAAGAAATACACTACAAAAAAGACATGAAAAAAGGCAAGTCTGGATTTCATTAATACCTGAAATGTATCATTATTATATGGATGAGGATGAAAATATGATGTTCAAGGGTTTCTTACTAGAATAAGTGTCGCCAGAACAAGAACTTGCTCAAACGACTGGGATCTCAAAGACGGCTTTGACAAGAATTTTAGAAGGCTTTGCAGAAACAAAAAAGATTCATCAAAGCCCATTAATATTAAAAATCTGACTGAGAAAATTGTAATAGAAAAATTCCACAAAAAAAGTATTAGTATATCCCAATGGATACAAATTTTTGAACAGGAATAGAAGAAGATCCGAAGAAAATTGAGGATTTTTCATTGACGACTCATGCCGTGATTGGTACAGCTCAATGTTCACGAAATATACAATCGATTCGGACTGGCTCACATAGAAAGAAAACTTTTGTGAGACTTTCGCAGATAGAGGGCGATCACCGGTCCAGTATGCAATTTTGTTCAAATACAAACAAGGATCATAATTTGAATATGTATAGAAAAAAGAAAAAAATGTTATTGGAGATAAATAAGTCAATGGATAAACCCACATTAATTGATCTAATTGCTACAGGGTTCCCAAGCTTTACAGTAGATAAAATTGATAGAACTAACTTAAAGGAAACTAAAGATCTGTTCAATAACATCAGAGGTTTGGAACATTTTGTGAATAAGAAGACAATTGAATAAAGAAGCGGTTTTAAAATAAAATAAAAGAAAAATGCAGAATGTGTGAGACGAAAAACAGAAGAATTAGGTATCATCCCGAAGCCATGTGTTGGTTCAAAAACAAAATAATTGATAAATCAAAAGGGACCAAATAAGAATTGTTAATAATTTTGAACAAAAACGGAATTAAATAAGATTAACCCAAAAAACTAGTAATTTTGCCATTAATTAAAACAAAATTATTACTTAACGATACCTTGGAAACTGTGAGATTGAAAAGGCAAATTTAAAGACAATTAATGACGAAAAATAGATTACATGAATAGTAAAATTAAAGATAAAGATTTTTAATATAGAAATAATTATGAATATTTTTGTAATAGATGATATAAATTTCGATTAGAACTTCTTGATCGGACTTGATTGCATACCAAAATTTCATCTTATTCAAAACAACAAATTAGAAATTACACAAAATAAATACACGGACACAAATCAAAAAAAAAGAATGAAACATCACCTGAATTCTTATGTTACGAAAGTAAAGAAAAAGACAAATCGAATAGGTATCTGAACAACCAAAATAAACTGTGTCATATCAATATCTACAATACAGTATTATTAATAACAATATAAACTCACGCCTATTGCCCAGGAGACAAGATAGGGACTATAAATTTCCCCATGGTACGGATCTTTGGATGTCTCTCTTGCTTCACTGACATCCATCAATCTTTTCATGCAAACTCTTTGGTTTCGGGTGCTTAAAATTAGACCTTTTTTTAATATGCCACCAATATGGTGTGTATATAGGATTTTCTAGGGCGACCCTTGCCGACCTTTCCATCACTCACATTCGCTCTAAAGATTTATCCTTTCCAGATGGCCAAACCACCGCAACATACCTTTTTTTGCTCTAGTCACTGCATCTCCCATCAAACCACACCGCTCTCTGACATCATTGTTTTTACATCAATATTGCAATGTTACAATAACTACAATACTTATGTTTACGAATTAGATTATTACTTTTGGTACAACCTGCAATAAGTCTCATTCCAGGTCACAAAAATAACGCTCATGGTTCCAAACTTTAATAATATAGACCTGAGATTCAGGAGTGTTCTTAATGCGTAGTAAATAGTTAAAAAAGAAGTTTAGGGAAACTCAACTTTTTGAAGCAGGAAGTCGCGAGGGCACAAAAGATAAATGCTCCCGTTCTATCACTTTGAAACTTTGTAATAATTTTTATTATACTACGTAGATATCAGGTAAGAGGAATATAAAACCTTTTATGAAGTGGGTTATAGGGATGCTCCCTTTTTTGAACTTATAATCCTACAGATTTGAAATTCGGGCGGGGTGTTGTTCATGAATCGCAAATATTTGTTAAAGCGATAGGTCTATAATAATAAATTCCGAAAGGCAAACAATAAACATACGTCCATTTTTAACGTTTTGCATATACAGATTTAAAATTTGGGAGAGATGATCTTTATGCTTCGATGTTCGCAAGACAGAGTAAAACAATATACAATTTTTTTACCAGATTAATTCAATAAAAAAATATTGAATGTAACATAGTATAGACATATTGTATTATCAACTTGAAAGTTTTTTGAAAACTGAATGGATATAAATAAAAATATAACACATGGAGAGTACATATTCTCGATGAACAGATGGGAGGCTTTTTTGTTCTGGTAATGATACAGGTTGGATAATTTTACCAAGATCGGAACAGAACCAGGGTCGGAATTGAAAGTGTTATGGTATCGGGATGATGTAACTAACGTTGTACCTTTTAAGTTATTTATTGATCATCTCTATTTTTAATTATTATTAAATCTTCACTCATCTCCTATCTCACATATCCATTTACCAAACTCATTTACATTGGAAATTCAACCTTTTCATTAAGGCGTATGATTGTTTTCTTTTTGACTTCCATTGCATTGGTGAACTTTAGCGAAAACATCATAGACAATAAAAAAAATCACAAAGGCAAAGTAACAAACGATTAATACAAAAAATGTGAGTAATTATTCAGTAAAGCCTTGGTCACATTATCAACATTTTGCCTACGAGTTTTTTCGATGCGCACCTTCCTTCCATAAACACTACAAGGTGAACTAACCTCCAAGGAAAGGTGAACGCGCTAAAGTAATACCAACTGGAAGAACTAGACCACAGTGAAAGAGCCCACCCAAATTGTTGAGGCAGTCGGGCCTAGCCATCAGAGTACCTACAGCCATCACTCTCCATCAACAACAAGATTCTTGTATCCCTCGCGATGCTATTGCTCAGCTTCGTATTCCTACGTGAATATTGTGCATAAATGTAAAATTTTAGCTATGTCATACATATAAGTCAAATTAAACCTGGTAGTTTGCGTCACTGAGGGCATGTTAAACTATCGATCAGACATTGTCACCGCGACGGTCGTTACCAGCGTAAATAGTTTGAAGTTAAACCACTCAATCTATAATTTAAAAAGAAAATGGGAGGTATACCTCGACTTTATGGCGCTTAAAACACAATATTTCATTGTCGAGACCTGCTTTTTTTTTTAAAGAATTATCAATCGAATAGTTTAAGACAACATAGGATGACAACATCGCCAATATTTCAAAATCAAAGTATTAGTGCACAATTTGTTTATTACTCTGTTTTACTTTTTCTTAACTTTTTATGCGAGATTCCGATTTCAATTTATAGGGTCCGAATGATTTTCGCTTTAATTATTGGAAATCCAATTATTTGTAGGGAACCAATCAAAACATCGAGTAAATCTCATGAAGTTTCCAATTTTTAATTACAATAGTTTTTACACTTTGTTATTTTCGATATAAATGTTTAAATAAATAAACAGACGATATAATTAATCGGTGCTAAGGGCTAGCAAGAATGCCGTTATTATAATTAACCTGTGTTTCTACAGTCTTCGTAATTTCCATAAGCAGTGTTGATGTGCGCGCGGCGCGAGGTGCCCGGCCTAGCGTAGCGATGGGGTTGCCAGCGACATATTTTCACCTTTAAATATATTTTATGTGTATATCTAATCAATTAAAATAGTTATTTTCGATTGCTTTACCAATTCGGAATCTTTTCATTGAATGCATATCATATGTCTCTAATTTTATTGTTTAGAAAATAATAAGTTACGTTTAGATATATTTTTAATTTCATTGCCATTATCAGAATAAAAATAAGGACTTTATTGTAATTATTAATTGTAAAAGGAAGAAGTACCTATTTTTTAAATTGTTTTAGAAGTAAATCAATATGATAAGAAATAAATCATCCCTAACGACGTTTTTTTTTTGTGTGAAATTGGCACTTTAAACTTCCTATTCTTGAAATATCTTATGTTTTCGAATCATAATTTTAATTAGTCATACATGCATTTTTATTATTACCATCACGATTTATTACCAGACCAAGATAGAATTTGGTATAGCTATGTGTAAAAATAAGTAGAAATGTAAAAACAAAACAATCATATAAACATATAAACATGTCTACGACTACAATTAAAAAAATTGAAACTGAAGTCTGCAGTTAACTTTAAAGCGGTTCATGTCCAATAATTAAAAATCCCCACGCAAACATACAGAACTTCAGTTAAATATCAATTTAAGAAATATTTATTAATGTTCATAGTATTAGTTGTACTTCAGTAATGGCAAATCCAAGTAATTCAAATACTTACATCTAAATTCCTATTAATGATAGCACCAATAATACTTTCGATAACAATAACAAAGTATCTAATATCTTGAAATGTAAAAGTCAATTCTCTCTAATTAAAATACAATTCTGAATAATACATATTTTTAATTCTTCTAAAAGAAGCCTTTCAGCACCTTCTGAAGAAACTATAGTGTTTTCAGGAGATTTAGATATTTCTATTCTAGACACTGGCAACCCGACGAGGCAGCACGCGCTTGCGGTCAGTCTCGGACGCAAGCCGCATGCGCGCGCGCACTTCGTAATAACGTTTTCGGCAACTGAACTTCATTTTAAATAAATATATTATATGGCCGGGGCTAGGTCATGCTCGCTGCTGCGTCTCAAGTTGCATGTGATCAGCTGTTGCCGGTCCACCTATTCGGATAATGTTATGATAGACTCTCCGTGATTATTTGTGTGCATATGTTAACGAAAGTGATATACTGTTGATGGCGTATTTATTAGTGGTAAGCAAGAAGCCTCTTTGGCCATCAATTAGATTATTTCTGTTCGCTAATTTTACTTACACATTTTATTCTCGTTTTTTTTTTATGTTACACATCGATCACGTAAAACTTTATTTAAATACATGACAAAAAAGTCAAGTCAAATTATATTTTGGGTTAGCTTTTTAATACAGTATTAATAATAGATTAAATTGCAATACATTTTAAAATGGGAGGAGTTATCTCATAGGAACGAATAAAACATATGGAGACATTTCGTTCTGGGAAATGATCAGAACTATAATGGAAATAATAAATTGGGTCCCAAATAACGACAACAGGTATATTTTCAATTAGCACAAACGAAACCGCGTGTTCAAATTTGTTCCCATACATTTATTTTCCATTGCATCGCTTTTTATGTAAAATTCTTATTAAATTTAATTAACATCTTAACATGATTTAGCTGTCTACCCACCGCTCGGCTTTATTAATTTTCTGTGGGTTTTATGATGAAATCTCCAGTCAGAATATCCTTTAATCCGCTATTTCTACTTTCTTGGAATAATTATAGCGAGATCACAAGACAGTTTTCAAGTTACCGGGAAATTATTCTGTGTTTATTACCCGTTGTTCGCTTAAATCGCATTGAATTTAATTCTAAGAAAATCGTTCTTCAGCCTTTCGTATTTTGTATAAGTCAATCTTGATTTATATGACACGTGACATTACTTGGGGAAATAATTTATATTATTACCGATGATTATATGTAATAATTTGTTGGTACAAAGAAATACTTATCGTTAAAACAAAAAGTTGATTTTTGTAAATTGTTTATTTTGTAGATGTTTAGTGCTTAATTTTTGACAAAAAAGTCGAGTTTGGGTTCAATTGGTTTATTTTTACAAATTGAATATACAACATTTTGTGACGACGATCTAATGATGAGGCCAGAAGAGTGAAAATGGAACTCTTCAATGGCTTTAGTAACCAAGTGGCGTTCGATATCTCTTGGATTTTTGTGTTTTCAGTACATTACACTTGATTATAAGAGTCTCTTGATAAAATCGAAGTGTGAACAGCGAAATTCTTCAGTGCTACATCCCTTGGTTTTCCGGGTGTCCATGGGCGGCCGTGATCACCTACTCACCAGTGGCTCGTTTGGTCGTTGGACCCTTACAAAAATCTAGAAAAGAGTGAAAAACGCGTTGATTTTGGGTTAATTTGGTTTGTTTGGCGAGTTCAATACTGTTGCATACCTAATTGTCAATTGTGAATTCACTCTCAATACGCAATAAGTAATTGGCCGTATATTAATTATTATTTCGTATTATCATATCACATCGTAACAAAAAAATATAATTAAATGCAAAAGAAATAAAAAAAAAACATTATACTCGACCTAAAAAAATTAAAAAAAAAAAAAACTGTTTAAATGCATTTTTAACGATAAAAATGTATGGAATGTTAAATAGAACAGTCAAATTTTTTGTCGTTAGTTGCTCCTACAAACAAGGTGATAGGTAAACAGAAACTTTCGTGCACCAAATAGATAGATCTACTTTGGTATTTAAAGTGAGATTTCGAAACGATAAGGGTTAGGAACATAATGAAAATTATCCCAGTTCTTAATGGAAAACCAGGGGAAGACATATTTAAAAACATCCCGAAAATGGTGTATCAAATAGACAGCACGAGAAAAGAAATCTAGGATAAAAATAAAACTTTTGAAGTAAACTTTTCATTTGATATCGTTTTCGAAGAATGTATAAAACCCCCTATTTATTTGAATATGATAAAGATGAAAAAATTGTAGTAACATAACAATGGAAAAAAAAGATATTTAATAACATACAACAAATTAAATAAAAATAAATTCAATTAAATGGACAGCAAAGAAACATCCCAAAAAAAATTTCTATGCATAAATAGAAATACCTAATCTAACCTTACACTAAAGTTGTTTTCCCTTAAAATTATTATAAACGTCATCTTATAGATGTTATAATTATTAAAACAGCGGGTAATAATACTTTACTGGTTTGCATTTACTGTGATTAAGTGATTGAATTTCAAAATTAAATAATAGCTTGTAAATATTAAATTGGTGTCCCTTTACCCCGCCCAACATGCAACCCGGTCAGCTTATTCCAGCTCCGCGGTCGTCATATTATCTGTGAACGAAATTTTATTCGGTGAACATTTTATTAATTTCTGGAGCATTTTGAAATTTCTTGTTAATCTAATACTTTGAATAGGAATTAAGAGGGGACAGGTTTATATAAAGTGCTCTTCGTGTGGAGAAACGAAGACATTTTATGAAGTATTTAGTTGGATAAGTTATTACACTTCCGGTTATTCACACTAAACTTATACTAACTCAAGACATTAATAGTCTAGGATATTGTATAACCTATGAGATATTATCAATGCGCCAGAAGTCAAAGAAGCTGTATTTATTATATCACCACTGACCAATCAAATACTCACCGTCTTTATTACAAACTTCTTTGTATGGTATTGTTATAATCTTTGTAAGGTGAGTGTATTCGCCTCACTTATGTTTAATCTCGAGTTTCTTTTTGATTATAAATAAGAATCTATTTTTCGTCGGTCTCTTCATTTATGTGTCGATCTCAAAACAGTACAAGTTTCAACTGCATTTTCTCTTCTCCTGTCAATAAATTCGTGTGGTATTATTTTCTATTTCAATGTCTTTTTAATTTTTGTATAACCAATTTGGTGCAAATAGTTGAATATTGCGAACACTAAATCATACCACAAATTCCGTGGCGTTTATACAAGAAGCGATTATTTCTCGCAATTCATCGTTATCGACCTAATTTGTGCTACTGAGACCACTTTACTAAAACCATATAATTATTTGCGCTGCCTCCAAAATCAAACAAAATAAATATTCAACTTTCCACAATATACGTAGAAGAAATGAGTTAGAACAATTCCAAAGCAAATAGTCGAATATTGTCACAGTTGTGAAATTAGTATTTTGTATACTGAATCGACAATTGTGACATGTTTTAACTTAAAAAAAGGGCCAAATGAGAGTTGTGTTCCCGCGTGAAGGGTTCTATACCACCACGTTATTTGTCATACCTGTATTAAAGAAAGTTGTTTTTTGATTCAGCTCGGGATCCATACCTCGAGTCCAACTCACAACCGGCAGATGAACAGCCGGACAGGTGTATGCTTAAAAATAAAGTTTCGCTAGCATGCTTTCGATACTGAACCCCAAAAAGGTTTCGCTTTCGAATACCATACAATACTTTTAAGCCAAAGTAGCCAGCAGAATTTCAGATCTGATGATTTATTTCGTTTCGAAACCTTTTTTCGATTATATTCGACAAGAAAAAATGGTCCTCCCTGCGACACACTCGAGAGCGTTCGTTACTGAGATGGGGCCACGGCTAGACGCACTACCTGTCGCAGGCAGTGACGTGTGACACCCCCCGGCGCCGGGCCGCCGCAATGATACGAGACAGAAGTCTGAACGTACAAACGGAAGGTGTGATGATCAACAAGCAACTTCTAGTCAAAATAATGATGAAAACCGACTTAGGCTCATTGAATGGTGCAGCAAAGAAATTATGACTACCTTAACAGAATGAGTGTCTAAGTTCGAATGAAAATAAATAGATATTGTTACTATGCAAATTTATATTCGTTTTTACAATGACGCGTGACGTCTGTACGTCATACATCACACTATGACTTTGCTGGAAAAAAAGGTGGTGCATTATAAATACAATATTTTGTTGGAATTACGACTTAGTTACGTACACTGAAGAACGCAAATGTCGCAATCTCGGCGATGCAACCATGATTGTACTTAGTTAATTTGATTATAATTGCACACCTACTTTGAAACTTTAGCTTTTCTACAACGATAAAAGAAAAGTAATTAATATAAGATAAAAGAATGATTTTAATTTTTTTTATATCTCAGTCTGTCTGCGCACATGTCTGAAATTATATTTATAATAAAACATTACAATCCGGTGTGTCTTTATAATTAAGTTATGTATTAAAAATACGGGAACGATAAGAAAAAGTAAACAAGAAAAATCATAGATTTGCTAATTTTTTGTGTCTGCTCGCGAACATCTTTGAAGTTTACCAAACGGATTTTAATACAGTTTTCACACCAGATAGAACTTGGCTTTGAGCAGAATTTCCATTAGGCTTTATTTCATTTCAATTTAATATCAAGAAAAAGTTATCCTCAGAGAGGAATAGCGGGATTGTATAAAGTATAAAAATTTTTTAACTCATAGAATACCTACCATACCTATACAATTCCAGAGTAATAAAGCGTATAATTTAGTTTGACAACAAGAATAATGAGAGCAGCTTAAATCAAGTTAAGTTGCCGGCCTAGAATGTTCTCACCGTGCTTAGTATAATAGTCGTTACGTGTCTCCTGCATAAGATCAGTATGGATTACTAAAAATCTAACACCCTTAACACGAAATAAAAATTATGCACTGGTATTTTTCTATAGTGTAGTATTAAACCTGACACTATGAAACATTGTTATTGAATTAATTACGTATCGTATTTATTCGCAATGTATTCTGTTTGTCATTTTAAAACTAATATTCGACAAAATTCAATTAACAAGACCTTATTCAATAAGTTAATGTGTACCTGAATCAATAATATCACCGACTGACTAGTCTATTGAGGTACACGTCGTGATGAAAAGCTTTATTAAATTGAGATTAATTACGTAGATTCCTTTCATAAAACGAAATAGTGAAATGGCGTCTCACATCTGCCGGTATTTATATATCGGAACGCAGCAAAACATAATTATTTTGATATAATTCCACGAAGTGATCAGGTGCATTGCGTCAACCAATTTCCGCGAAGCGTTATCTACCGAGTGGTGAGTCGGAGGGACAGTATTGCGCAAAACTTCTAGCTGTAATTATGTCACACCAGCTATGACGCTAGTGAATTTCGCGGATCAACGGTCTTCATGATTGGGTATAGCTTACAAAAATTTTGTAAGCTATATCCTATACGCGGAGGTTTTCGTTTTTCTCGTGAATCAAATGAACAGCTCTTATCTTATTCTCAGCAAAAGATCTAATAGCTTCGTCTCATAGACGACCATGTCCTATTACAATATTAACGTCGTGAAATCGATCAAGTTATGTTTTTAATAACGTCAAGAGTTTCTTGTACGTAGCATTGGTATTTAGTTGAATATGAATAGATAATGTAGGAATTGTTGGTTTTGTTTGCTAAGTTTGGACTTCCATTGGAATCCCATTTTTGAAATTGGAACAAAAAATACGTTACAAATATAATACAAGTGACTTATTAATATAATTATTAACTTTGCTTGTATTTGACAAAGTTGAATTGACACATCAATAAAAAATTGATTAGGAACGTCAATTTTTCGAACGAATGTGCATGTTCAAATGAATACATACGTCGTACATATACACGTGTGTACATCGAAGCAGAATCTTTACAGAAGGAATGCGAGATTACAATTGTCGAGGCATGTCAAATCAATCGTATGCAAAACCAATTATAAAAGTGTAATATGGTTTTCTCTGTTGTATAGGAAATCGATCCTTATAATGTTCAAAGTAGATATGAAGTATGTTTCATAAAAAATATAGTATTTCACATAGTATTATTTATAAAGAGGTATTGCTTGTATGTAAAACCAAAGTAGAATTTAGAGCTGTGTATTTTCATGCTTTTAAATATCTAATCCCCAACGTAAAATCTTCACCTTCAATTTCACCCGACTAGTTCTCAGTACAGTCTATGGTGAATTTAACAGTCTACATATTTATATGAGTGTATTATAAGTATGATATTCGATCATATTTCAAAAACTATGAACAGATTTTATTAAATCTAGTTTGTTTTTCTTTAGCGTATAATTACGCTAAAGAAATACAAACAAACAAACGATTAAGTTTAATGATATAATTATCATTAAACTTAATCGTTACGACAGTGGTAGAATAAATAAAAAGCTATTTTTTTATGTCTGCTATGTCAAACGAGAAGCGTTTTGGTGAATCTAGAATTTTCGTACATTTTTACCTATTTTTAAAAAAATCAACATAGTCCTAAACAATATAGTCATAAAAAAAATTAAAAAATAATACTGAATCATATAATTTTAAATAGCTTCAGCTCTAAATTAAATGCCACAAAAATGTAGTTAAATATAATATAGATTTGCATTGCAGGGTTCACAAGAATAAAATGCGTTATTCATAAGTAAAACATGATTAATATATGTTATTTACAATTAAAATTTTGGAAATAACATAGATTATTGTTCATATTTTGAATTGGGTATTTAAATTGGTTAAAAAAGTGAAACAGTATGCTCGTGGCTAAACGCGCACAACCATGAATCGTATCAACGTGACATGAAGTAATGCCAATTTGAATTGTCTTTTAGGTCGGTTTTTACGTTTTTAGGAAGTTAACTTCGAGCATAACAATTAAGGTCGTTGTATCATCGTCATCATCAAAAAAGTATAATAAGATAAAACAAAAACAGCTATTCAGTGAAGTAATGATTGGTTTTGAACGTTTTTTTTTTTATTTTTAATCGGGTGTCACTGTACATCTAATAATTTTTGAAGGTGGTAAATATTAAGAGATGCATTTTTTATCTCATAACTGTATTTTAAATTGAAAGGCTCGGATTTGAAGCCCTCGACGTCGGACCATTGCGGGTCGGGAGTTGCTAAAGACGAAATGTCATCAACACGATGTCAACGTGACTTAGTGTGCTCTCCGACGCACAGAGAAAGCATGAATTCAATTTGGCATGAATAATCAACTGATGGGAAATCGATCCATTAGTTGGTTTTCCCGTGGTCAAGATAAAAGGACATCAGAATACCTGATACCTCCTGATTCGAAGATAAAACTCTTAACCGTCAAGATACAACCACTCGATCAGAAACAAAGATTTAATATATATAGTATGTTGTGTTTATCTTAAATCTGTCAATTTATCCACAACTGTAATCGTTTCCTGGCAACTTATTTATCTATAAATTGTATCATGTACTATACAACGTAGCATGTAAGATTCTAAATAGCATAACGTATTATTAGCTTCAAAAAAAATCCACTAATATTCTCTCAAACGCTCGCGACGAACGCAGCCAGTGAGACCCGGTACCGCCGCGTAAACAACACTGCAAATACTTAAACATCATCGGTAAACACCTGCTTATTTACGATTCACCTTGAAATGCTCTAGAGGCAAATCTTTACGTAACGCCGCCGCGAGCTGTGTACAATCGCGGCGACAAATGCTCCGTGAATATCCTCTCACTATTCAGATACGATCTGAACTCACCGACACGAGAGATAGGATAAATACGTTTAAGACAATCTCGCCGCGAATTATAAACAGAGAGCAGTCTTCGAAGAGGAGCACTCGTTGGAATATCTATCGGAAATAATTTCTTTGCTGTTAGACCTGAGATGTTTTGATCATAGAAGTGTGATAGGCCAATTTTGAAAAGAAACAACTGAGCTAATTGTTAAGAAACATGGACTACGTATTAACTTTTTAATTATCGTAAAAAATATAACAATAAGAACCGTAAAATTACAGCAATAAGTATTATATTTTTTATTTCAAGAAAAGATTGTGAAATTTGACAAAAACCAGTTTATCAACAAATGATGAGGAATCTAAGGGTTCACTTTAACAAATGAAGTAAAATTTGTAATTGAAATGAGTTTAACTTAAACAAGTATCACATCATCCCTTGTATCGGATGGAAGAACAGACAAATATGACGATATATAAAGGTTCTGATTTTTTCTGGGCTACAGAACCCTAATAAAAGCTCCTAATAATTCTTCAAATGCTACAACCCACTGGAAAAGGTATATTTAGATGTATTTCTATGTATTTAAGTTACACAAAAGTACTCAACTGTATTATAATTACTTACATAAAGTATATTAAAATGTATTGTTAAATATCGAAGAGTGAACAAGGGATAATTAGTTAGTAATAATTATTATTATTACTAAAATAGTAATAATTAATTGAATGTTCTGAAACACTTTTATCAAAATAATTAACACTGTTTACTAGTCTAAAATCAATCAGAGAGCTTTACTGTGGAGGCAGAACTCAATTCGCTAATTCATAGAAGCAGGCGAACGTTAAAAAAGACAATCATAGACTAATCACTAGACACAATTATAGGCACGCATTCAACCTCTTTACAATTTGATAACGACAAAAACATTGCTGTATAACACGCATTTCAAATCATAACACTATGTAAGTATGAACTAAAAATAAACAAAGTGTTTAGGACGTAATATGTGGGTAAACATTCGGTTACGCACGATTGGAACGGTACAGGTAATTTATATAACTTCGTGTATTTTGCATTTATGTCCAGAGAGCAAAAACTTGGTGGCGCAAGTTGCAAACGCAGTTCTGTACACTGGCGCTATGCCTGAGTTTAGCGAATTCGGTGCGGCTGCCGGGCTTGGCGACCGGGCTGGAGCCGGCGCCGGTCATGGTCGCCTGGACCGTGTGCTCGCTGGCGGTCGCGCTGCCCGTCAGCCTGCTGCAGCTCGCCGCCGGTCAGCTCAGCCAGCAGGACGCGGTCGGCGTGTGGAGAGCGGTGCCTGTGTTGCGAGGTACCAACGATTTATGTAAAATAAATATTACAATTGTAGAACACTGAACTATTTATTATCCACGGTTAACGAAATTTTATGAATATCTGCTAATATTTTTTATTTAACGAATCTTTACGTCAAACATACTTTTTTTAGGTGAATCAGTAATTGTCATATTGAACCATGTTGAACCTTTAATGTGCTCAAAAAAGTTTTTATTAAAAAATGAAATTTTCATCTGCATTTCTTATTGTCGTTTATCCAAATAAAAATTGAGTAGTGATCTGAAGATTACATCGACTCTCATAAAGGATATTTACTATCGAAACAACGCACTATTTTGGAGAGTCCTTAGAAGAACAGAGTACCTATGTCGAGCGTCCCACGTTCCAACTATTACACAGAACAGGCATTTACTAAGTAGCTCTACTAATTGTCATTTTAATAGTGCAATCTGCGTTCGCAGCATTGGCGCCGAACCAGTAATGCAATATTTCTTAGATCTGCCCTAAAGATGAATGTTAAACCGATAATTCATCATCAAATATTTGTCTTACCATATTAATGTATTTGTATGAAATCTCCGAAAATTTTATTTATTATTAAAAAAATTTGTTACATATTTTTTCGTCTTTGCCAGACTAAGTAGATATAAGCACTTTCTAGTCGCCTACAACTACAGATGCAAGTAGGTATGACAACTATTTCTCTTAAACTAGTCTAAAATAAAGTGCACCAGCAAAAGAGTGCATTTTCATGGCACTTAAGTCCTTTTAATGAGAAGGGCAGTTTTCGGCAATAATTCAAAAACGGTATATGTAATCATATTCAAAATAATTTTATTTAAAATATTTATTAAGACTTTTCTTTGATTTTTTAAATATTTTTCGGGCATATGGTTTAAAAAATAAAGGGGACACATAGTTCATGCTATTTTCAGGGCAATTATGTTCAAAATATTCACTTAATCAAAAAAAATCTCAAAAACCTTAGGGCGTTTTACAGAAACTGTCAAACTATGTGCCATATGCTGAGGTTTACTGAAAAAAATTTTTTCTGCTTTTCTTACATGTAAGGGGTGCCCCTTAGAAATAGGTGTTTATTTTTATTCTTTAACGACCAAACTAATACAGTAGTAAACTAAAGCAGTAGCGACTTATAAAGGACACCTATACTCCAAATTCCATCAATATACATCTTTTAGTTATTGAATAAAAAGCCTGTGACATTCGCACGGACGGACATGACAAAACTATAAGGTTTCGTTTTTGCTATTTTGGCTCGGAACCCTACAAAATGTTATAGTAAGCGGTGTTTTTTGTTTAAGAACCAAATGGTTTGTTAAAAATAACTAAAATTTCTACTTTAATTAGAACTTTTCATTATCAGTCCATAATGAAAGTGTAGATAGAATTGAAAATTCGTATGGGAATTGTATTCGCGCAGTTTATATACGTTCATTTCAGTTGTTTTTGTCGCTTTTTAAAATTTTATTTGTAAGCGGAGGCCTAGTTCTACAGTTAAACAAAGACCACAGACCTCTACATGGTACGTTCTTTACACACCTATCTCGCTTCTCTGACATCCTTCAATCGTTCTATGTAAGCTTGTCAATTTCTGATTTAAGATTAAGCCATTTTCTAATATGCCACAAGGTTTTCGTGTTTATCTTCATAAATGTTTTCTCTATAGATTCCTTTTGTTAATTTGCTTTAATTCATCTTCTCGATTTGTTAAATCACCTCAACACGGTTGTTTTTAATTCAGTGAACATATTTTTCCAATCCCACTTTTCCCAATCACATGAGATTCCCGTGATTTTCATCCCTTATCTCTCCTAATTTAGTCTCCGTTCATTATAAATTTCGTATTTACCATCATTCTTAAGCAAGTTATTCTAATAAAAATTATTTTAGCTTGTTAATATTCAGTCACATTTATTTTCCTTTATACATCAAAAGCCTTAGTCTTGTCGGTAGCTAAGTTCATTTTTTTTTTGGATCGTCTCATAAAACTAGCTCACAGTTGACATAAGTATCGCTTCGTTTTCGGTATACAGGAAGCATTTTGTAGGTGACTCACACGTTCTTTGTTCACATTCATACTCTCAGATCATACAAATAAATTTATAAACAAGCACGGTGACGCTACACATTCTTGTCTATCATTTTGACGGATACCAAACCAGTATGTATATATTCCAAATTATTTTGATGCACTGAAGGGTCTGTATACAAATTTCAGTGCCCTTATAAGTCCGCTACTCACACCACACATATGTAAGGTCTTTTATAGAATTTTCATCTCCTCTCTGTCATAAACTTTTGTAATTACTAATGTTGAATACCTTATAAATCCTTCAATTAGTCCATCTTAGCTAAACATCACACTACAGTTTTGTTTCTATTTAATGATACGTTCAAATGTACATTCACGTAGGAACAAAATTGTATTTTTTTATTACTAGCTGGCCCGGCAGCCGTTGTTTTGCACTTTTTTGTAGGTGACTTGCCCATATAGTTAATGTCCGCAGCTGTACCAGCATGGACGTAAAATTTTTTTTTTTCTTTTATACCGATTGATGTCAATTTCAGTCCCTGTCTCGTTTTTGATTCCGATCCTAGTCACACTTTTGATTCTGATCCCGTCCTAATACTCGTTTTCGACCCTATTCCCGTTATCAATTTAGGTCTCGGTCTCGCTTTTGATTCTGATTCCGGCCCCGTTTTCGATTCTGCTCTCCGTGCCGCTTTCAATTCTGATTCCGCTGACAATAACAGTTCCGGTTTTAACAAAGTCGGGGATTAATAGAAAAATAAAATATAACCTATATATCCCATTGAAGATAGTGTAGCTCTTTATGAGTAAATTAATTTTTGGAATCGGTGTAGTAGTTCGGTTCAATAATACGAATAAATGGTGGAAGCCGATGACAAACTCTACTAGGCATACACACAAAACATGAAACATTTTGCTAACGTTTTAAATTTTAATCCCCTCTTTATACTCATTTTCGACCTCTCTTTACACTTACTTTCGAGCCCTCTTTTGTAGAAAAGATGAAGCTGTATCCATCATGGTTCCGATTCCGCTCGTCGTCCTTGATTTTGTCTTGATCTTATCCTAATTACGGTTTTGTTTCCGATCTCGATTGCGCTTCCACTTTTGATTCAATTCCAATAAGTTATCTCATTTTAAAGGGTTTTTCCATGCAGGAACCCTAAAAATATCACTATAAAAAGTATCCTGAATATAACCCAGTAAGCTCTTCTATCTTCCAATGGAAGTCGTATCGTGATCTGTTCAGCCGTTCTGATGATACCCTGGAAAAACAGACACACAAATATGAAGGGTTATTTTCTTTTATATAAACCTTGTCCTGATAATAACGAATACAACAACAAAAGATTTATTCAATTCGGAACAGTCGTTCTAAAATGATGCGCGTACACACATTTTGGCGATTCATTTTAAATTTATAGATGTTTTATACAACTCAGCTAACACCTCGGTCTGTTATCATTGCTAACAAAATAAAATAAATTTAACGATTATTGTTGATTTCGTCGCTCTTTTTCAATATTTATGTTAATAAAATAATTTAAAAAGTTGTTACCTAATAATAGTAATATTAATAACATCTGGTTGGTTGCGGACATATTATCCGTGGATACAGTACAATTGTTCAGTCAGAATACAAATATGAAACGGAGACATGACAGTTGTCTTCCTTAGAATTCACGTGTACGATATTTGTTTGTAAACATCATTGTAAGGTTTTCGCGGAATCTACTTTTAACGTTAAGCCCAAGTTACGAGTTCTGAAATAGAATGTCGCTGTATGCTTAACAAGTATTATACATTTTCATTTTCAGAAATAACATTTTCCATGTTAAAATGGGTCATATTTAATATTTAAAAAATAAATAAACTTATTTTAATAAAATGAGCACACAGTTAAGTATACTCACAAGTTTAAGCTTCATTAAGTACAAATAGGTATTTAGCCAATTATAATTATATAAATTAAATGAAGGAACTGATAAAATCTGTGCTGCTCATTTTAATAAAGATTACATTGACGAGGATATCATATATATATATATATATATAAATTACTAATAGCACCAGGATCAGATAAGTTAAGATGATGATAAGTAATTTTAGTTGTTCATATTGTTAACGTCGCTGGCAAACCGTTCAGTCTATAATCCTTCTCGATCAATACTTGCATCATTGGCTCCCCTTCTAGACGGGTGATGGAAAAACACATCAGCCAGCCTATACTGTGGTAGTTTAATAAAGGAAATTTTAATTAAAAAAATGAACCAACACAGCTTTTTAATTTACAATTTGAGTAAAATATTTGAAATCCTGTATCCTGTATTACGTGCATTAAAACCATTCAATTTGAATGATATTGTGATATGAGGGAAAGCTATATAGGACACTATTTAAGCACGACCGAAACCGTACTGAGCCATTATACCTCAAAAATATAACTCAAACAAAAAATATAATAACTTGAACAAGAATATTCCAAGATCCGCGTTATCGAGTGTTTTTTCCGTCGTGTAGGTGTTTCGTCTCATTGTTACAGTATCGGTGCCGTCATATTACGATGGAGTAGAAAAGTCACAGTCAATTTGTCTGTCTGCCTTTTAAAATTATATTGCGCCGTACAATAACGACGTCGAGTATAAGTTATTGGATGAGCGACTAAATTTAAATAATTTGTCTGTGGAACAATCGTATATGCAAAAAGTTACATACCCGCTGCAGATAATTTATTCCTTCTCCTTAAGATATTCGGAGTCAAAATAACTTTATATACTATTTTCCGCATAATATGCGTAGCCTCAAAATAGTCTAATCGTCATTTTAATATTTTGCGATCTATATAAACTACATGAACCACTTGTAGACCAGGACATCGATGTGTGTAATTTTGTTCGTAATTTGATAATAGATTTCGGTATTAAAGCATTATTACCTACCGTTCGCTGTTTTTCGAACGTAGAAAGCTACTGGTATAAACAAAACCCCGTAGAAGATAATGTCTTAAATAGATTTTGATAGCACACACAAAAACAGAAAATATCTAGATCAACACGTTACCAACGTAAGTTTTTGTATGTCTGTGAACGTCCAGGCGTCGGCTACATCAGGCTGATCACCTCGTTCGTGTGCTGCGCGTACAACATGGTATTCGTCGCGCTCGCTGCGGTCTACTTCATATGGACGGCCAAAGGGCCCGTGCCGTTCAGGGAGTGCACCAAGTTGCAGATCACCGAAGTACGTATTGTATTTTCACATGTGCTTTCCGAAATAAGAATTACATCACCTCTAATCTCTCAGTGTTGATGTAAGTTCACTGAATTTATAATATTTTGGTCGTCGATCGATATTAAATGGTTGATGATTAACCATGACATTATTAGATTCTGACAATAATTTTACGATGATAATACCATCTTTTAATAAATGACAATATCAAAAGTAAGTCCACGTGTCCTCCCGATAGGTTTGAACATAAGCTACTAGCGCAGTTGAATAGCACTAAAAATTTTAAAGTTTTTAATGTAAAATGAAATGCAAATTAGATATTAAAAAAAAAACTGATTATGTGTGAGCCAGACTCGCGTAGAGATGTTTCCGAACAACAAATTATTACATTAGTCCTTGGTAACACTAAACAACCAATTCTATACACTTTTTTAGTAATAACATTTTAATTTTTATTTCAAAATTTTAAGCGTAGAAAATTCGTAGATATTGGGTAATGCTCAATTTTCTAATACGCAAAGTAGCAATTATCTATCATAAATTATTAAAAAAAACCTATCTGTATATCCCATAATTAACATGTTCGTTTGGCTTGTCATACGATGCACTTGATTGTAAATTTCTTTAATTTTACAAATTGACCTCAAAAATTAATCCCCCAAATTATTATTTGTATATTTAATATCTTTATTATTGGGCCACCTGACTCTGTATATTTAATTAATAGCAATATTTTTATCTATTAGATTAAAAAAAAATTACCTTCGACAATCGAATAGAATCAGATACGAGTAAATGTTCTGTATATAGGGTCCTAAAAAGATGTAAATTGGTCAAAAACAAAGAGGTTATACACCACCCACAGATTATACACCCACAAACATAAATATGTTATTTATTTATGTTTTTTCTTGCAAATGAGATTTAAAAAACATAAATTTAAGCTTTCTATGTGGCTCTATTGTATACTGATGCCGAATATTAAACGTTAGTAGTATCTTTTTTAGTTAGTAAATCTAGCCGATTGGCAATCAAAACATATATGCTTTGTCCATTTTTATATTCACATAATCGTTTTACTTTCTTAGTCAACTTTTTTTTGGTTCTTATTTTAAAACAAAGTTTGTTATTTCCACAAACGCTTGTGAATAAAAAAAAATCTGTTCAAAAATTCATCTGAAAATAAAATAAATAATACATATACAGATAGTGTTGCCAGATTTCAAAGAAATTTACTATAGTTTGCAGCATTGTTTAATTGAAAGATGAATAAAAATGACATTTTCAAAACTTTAATACGTTTACTGAGAAAGAACACACTATATGTGTTCATAATAATTTATAGAATAATAGATTCTGCTTAAGAATTATAAGATACATTACATTTCGTGTTCTATCACTAACACGAGCGAAGTCAGAGGGCGGTAGTTAGGCATATCAACATTGAAATTCGCCTGGAGCTTAGATAATAACTCGCCGATTCACCTTTTCCAGAACGGCTACGCGAACAGGGTGAACGCGTCAGAATGCTTTAAGTAAGTGAAAAGTGAGTACGGAACGTACGTCATGAATTAAACGCCCGAGCAAATCCGTCTAATGAAATGTTCCATTTCAGCAGAACGTTCGCAGCGCCGCTGTCTGAGGGCCCGCAGTATTTCGGCTTTATGGCCATCATCGTCTTCGTTCTATGGTTCTTCACGCCCCTGATGTTAGTAAAGAGTTAATTAAAGCCGGCTATATTAATTGTGAAGCTTTACGCGATTGCACGGCGAACCGTCAAAAGTTTCTTAAGATGTAAATGATGTTATGCAATGCTGTATATTTTCCGTTTCTATATGTCCGCTTGTCTAACTGTCTTCTCTCGGGATCTGTCTGTTACGACACCCAACAGGTACATTTAGAGTTATTTCATGATTTTTTTTTAATTTTACTTTGTCAAAAACGATCTGCGATTACATTATAACGTCCTATTGCAGTTTCCAAATTAATTAGTATGTCGCATATTTACAATATGAACGATCTCTTTAAGCTTACTTCTAAATAAAAAAAAAATACATGTTACAAAATTAATATTTAAATAGCTTGTGGAGCGGACGTGTACTTAAAAAACTAACCCAATAACATGTTTAAGTGATAAGCAGTTATCAATTTGAATCAATTAATCTAATTATAATTCAATAACCTCTGATTAATACAAAACATTGTTAATAACTATTTTTTTTAATATTTCTAAAGATTTCGTTTAATTAATTGCTTTCATTAACATTGTTTTCGTTAACCTCCTCGCGACTGTCATTCCAGTAACTTATTATAAGTACAATCACCATTTAAAAGCTCTTAAACAAATAAATAAAACTCGACGTAACACACTCCATGTTTTCATCAAGTTCTAAAGACACTCAAACTTCAATCACTTGCATGTTTTGAGAAAGCGAACTTAAAGAAAATATCTGAACAGACGTAAAGCAAATATACATTTCGGTTTGAATTAAACGTGTTTGTCGAATTCAAACTTAATCTATATTCAGATGAGATAATTTACATATCTCCGGTAAAAGGTATTGTTGTCTGCAATTTGTGTGGTATATCTAATACTATTTAAATCAGTTCACATAATAAATTGTGCTAGGAACATGTTGATTGACTGAATTGCCTCATTAAGTATGACCTGCCACATAATTCATTTTAGAGGTCAATTTTGAACGTTTTGTAAAAGACTCATTTTTATATTTTGTACACAAATCCTTCATTACTATCACAATTCATTTGTTATTATTGCTGCAATAATCTTCATTTCTTTCGATATTTTTTACTCGTAATTTATAACGCATATTATTTTTATGGACATTATTGAACTCACACGCCTGTATTGGTTTTTAATTATTCGAAAGCCATCCAACTCAATTTGTTGATATTTAAAAGCTTGGCAAAGAACGGATATGCAGTAAAATTTATTTATTAACTTCTTGTATTATAGTGATATTATGTCCAAATGGCATGTCGTAAGCCAATAATTATTTTAATCACTTTAGTTGTATGCTCAATTTTCCCCGTAGCCCGTAATATAAGAACCTACCACTTTTATGATCGCAGTGAAGGTATGAGTACACTATGGTGTATTAATAAGGCTTTATATTGTGTATACATAGGTAATAATGCAAGAACAAAAATAATATGCCTTATTATCTTATCAAATTGTTCCAAAATATGTGTCAAATGTCCATAATTATGTATATATATTAGGTCGCGGAAAATTTTTTCGTATTGTAAACAGTAAAAAGTTTCAGTAAAATTTCTTTAGCTGTGCTGTTTGTATTTGGCTAGATTTCATACCAATAAATAGATGATATTTAAAAAAAAATGTGTGTGTATTAATGTACACACGTAAGAAGTGAAACTTTTTTATGACATAATTTTTCGAAAAATGATCCACATTTATAACTTTACAGAAATTGGTTAAATAAAGCTAAATTAGATAAAATTTAAGCAAAAAAAAATCATTTTTTATTAAATTAACGCTATTTTATTATTACAATTAATTGATGTTTACTAGATTAACGTCGTATTAATAATTGCTAGTTTTAATGAAATTATAATCTAAAACTTACTAACTTCCAATCAAAAACTGAGGTTAACCTAAAATAACCTAAAAAAATAAATACTATAATCACGCCATCGTGTTGAATGTATAAGAAAAAAAATATAATTACTTTTTTTTTGTTGAACTCCCCTGGAATTACAATAAATTCTTTTTTTTTTTTGCCTATCACTTTATCGTTGAAATATTATTTTTCACAACACTACTGAGTTTTAGAAATAAATAAGGCGCGTAACAGAAAAACGTGACGATTTTTTTTTACATTTCTATAAAATTTCTCTCGTATGTCGATAAAGAAGTTTCATTTCAAAAAGAAAAATGAAATTTAAAGACCATTTTTCTATTTTTTCTTGTCCACTAAAATGAGTGAATCTAATGTAGAAATTCGATACATACTGAAGTTTTATTATAAAAAAAACAGAAAAATACTACACAAGCCGGGAACAAAATTTATTACATTTTTGAACCTAATACAATGTCGGTAAGAGTAGCACAAAACTGCTTCAAGCATTTTCAGTTCGGTAATTTTGATGTCAAAGATGAAATTTACTCTGGTCGATCTATTACGGCTAAAGTCGAAGCTATTTTATATATATGTTATAATTAAATGTAAATAAAATATGATGAAATATTATCAAGAATTTATATATAAGATGTGAAAAAGGTTTTTCTCAACCATATATATATATATATATATATATATATATATATATATATATATATTTCTCACTAAATGATTATAGCAGATCTTAAAGTACTCAGAAGTTCATATCGAGATTTCAATCAGAACGTTTATAAAATATAAGTGTCAAACCTAGTTCGTCTTTGTTATTGTACTTAATTAGAAATGTGATGTTAACATATACAAAAATTCAAACTTTTATATTTCAGGCTATACGGCTTAAAGAAATCGATGAAGATGGCGCTAGTGTTACTCACAATAATAGCGATCCTACTTGTTATCGCGTTACTGGCGCAGTCAGCCACGATTCCTGTTTTGCAGTATCAGCCCTGGTCGAAGTTCGTGAGTCCGGTCCTATGGCACGCGAGCCTGATTCAGGCTTTGCTGTCTACTCAGATAGCTGGTGGATACCTCATCAGTGCTGGAGGAACGATCTACGAGAAATGTGATGTCAGATGGCAAGTGCGATGTACATATTTATTTACTTTTTTCTAGTGTCTGATGAAGTATATAACAATATGGTAAGTAGTTGGACAACCGAACATAGCTTCTTTAAAGTTTTCCGTATGGTAATATAATAACTTCCGAAGACGGGAGTTGTTGTTTATGTTCATTTCCAACAATAAATATTTAGGTACATAATATACATACACTACACAATATGCTAAAATTACCTGCTACCTGCTCCCACGACAATAACACAGCGTAGTCCTTTAGTGAATTGCAAGTCAACGATTGCTGCGTTCATTATTATAATGCAGTTTTTCTCATGTCCTTATTATCTCATCTCATAGTAACTAAAATTTCATAGTCACTACACTGCAATTAATACTTAACCATTTGATTTGTGCATATTGCGGTTGCAAAGCGTTTTTTTTTTATGAAGCACTGCCGGAGCACTTTTGCGTCACACTAAAACGAATTCGTTTTAGAACGTTTCGCCCTGACTGGAAGTGAACCCGGACGTACTGAAAAAGCCGTCTGACGATTTTCTTAAAACCACGAAACGCGTCCTCACAATAGTGACATAGTACAGTCGCGTGCGAAATAATTGAAATTATTATTAGAATTTTCAGTGATTAATATAAATTAAATAATATTTCGAAGGACATATATGGGGATATGGAAAAACGATTTTGCCATTGAATTTCTGTTTAAAAATAACAAAATCCATTGACTTTGTTGGTTCTGCTTTCATTAACAAAAACAAATATATAACTTTTCTGCCGTCGCCTTGTGTGTTATTCGTGATTCTTGTTTTTGTTTTTTATAAAACGCATATTAAAATTCAAGGAACGGCTATAATTGTTGGTGGTATCAAAAATGGACGTAAATGAAGACAGTTAAATATATTTCTTGAAACGAATTATATCAGTTAAATTGAAATGAGATTTCCAATTATGCATATTTCATGTAATATTCTTATAATGTATTTATCGCAATGGTTTTAATTTATTTTTTTACAAGAAACTACAAAATTTTATCCCGACTCGAATAAATTTTTTTTGGTATTTCCGCTATTCTTGTCAGAACTACTGTATTTTTAGACAATAATTATTTTTAGATGTAGCAAATACATATAAAACGGTACACAACTGTACCAAATATATAAAAATAGATATCAACTTATATACTTATTAATTATTAACTAAAGAAAATTATCCAAACTTTTTTGATTTCTGTATAATGTTATTTCTATATATCATTTCAACATACAAAAATGAACAAGCCACTATACCTGTATTTGCGCCTCGAGAGATATATATATATATAATTTAATTCACCATTTTTAATTAAATTTTATATCTGTTAATGCTTACTATTTAAAAATACTTCTTTTTGACCTGACTTGTCTTTGATTATGCAAAGTTTCCTTTATTTACGAGATTCGTTTTCAAATCGGGCAGCGTGTGGGTATACCTATTTAGTACGTAGTTTAGTAATGCGTATTAAATATTTTGATAACAACCCATTATTTTAGAACAACTGAGTTAGAATTAATCGTGTTATTTACTAATTACTTGTTCGAACACGTAAAGTACGATCCTACTTTATACAACAACCGATTGTTTATATTCCAGGAACGCGTTGTCGGTCACTTTCACAAACGTCGCAGCCGGTTGGATATGGGTCATATTTTGGCTGTCGGTCGAAGGTGTCGGCGCGAAGGACAACACATTGATAACGGTGCCGGTCACGATATATCAAACGACTCTGGACCGCCATTACGGGAAATGGTTTCCGTTGCTCGCGTATGCACTGATTTTCGTGTCGGGCATCATCAGTGCGGTGAGTTCTTATGGAGAGTTTCCTTTCTGGCGTTAGAGAAAATTCTCGAATAACGGGAAAAACGGAAGAGCGCGAGGTGAGCTCGCGTGGAAAGGGCTCCGTATGATAATATGTTGATTGCTGTGTTTTTTTTTAAATATGACCCAAATTTGTTTATAAACATAAGTTTGTGAATAACTTTCTTTTTTTAATATTAGGCTCAGTAGTTTCGGATATAACAGGGGAATGGTCACTTTTCATCTATTTTGTTTAATAACAGTCTTTTTATTTATAGGGTATACGCATCGGTATGGCGTCTCTTATTTTGTTCATAAAGGGTAGGTTAACATATTAATTATAAAATTATGAATAAAAAATATTTGACACCATCACAGTAAACTATTAAAAATTTAATATACCATAAATGCGCCGTGTTAAAAGAGTACATTTTGCAAAACTTCTTTTATCTTTCTAATTTGGTCTTCAAAAGTGATACACCTTTTCGAAATTCATTTATTTAAGTTCCGTGTTTGGGTCACAAAAGTTCCGTGCCAACTTTATAACTTAATCCGACTAGTAGATGACAAGCAAATTGACCGTGACAAAAGTGCAGACAGACACACAAGTGATCTTATAAGCGTTGCGACGTGCGAAACTTTAAAAGAATAAAAAATAGAGCGAATTAGCCTTCACGTATAAATTACATTTAGTCAATTTGTACGTGATTTTGCTCCATATTTTATTATCAAACGATGGGTATTAATCAGCTTCATTGATTCCACACCTGTTGCGTTGTGCTTAAATATTTAGCAAACCGTGAAATAAAAAAATATCATTTTTAATTATGCCACGGCCGCGCGTCAATTGGACAGGATGTTCAATTTTTTGACTCGCCGCGTTTGTTATGCAGTTGATAATTCGCGCGTAGACACATGAACTTAATTGCGCTAATGAAAGTGTCAATTGGCGCCTACACAGGGTTATTCCTTTTATGAGATTCGTGCTGAAAATTATTGGTATTTATTTATATATTTATGAATTAATAAAGATAGATATCTATGGTGATATTGTTTCCTTATGATTACATATGGTGACTTGAATTATTATTTATGAGGCATACTTGTACGTAAATTGAGATTAATAATTTTGAAGTTGGCATAAGTTAAACGCTACACATTTTAAGAACGTACAATTAAAATTTGTTAAACAGGATCTCTAACAAAAAGAGATTAGGTATCTTGAATGGAGGGTTTTACATGAAAAACTGACTTTACGGAGAAATTCATATCATTAATTTAATATTTATACGAACAATAATTTTTAAATAAAAAAACTCTGTATAATATACTTCAAAATTATGTAAAAAAACTAGAGTGACTTTCCTTCCTATCTAGCTTCGATCTATAAATCGCTTGTTCAAGGTTGACAACTTTTCTAAATAATTTAATTGCGGTCAACAAAGATTAATTAATATAGTACTTAAATATTCACATTTATATATAACAATAGATGGAGATGTTTTGTATCAAGAATATTTTGGAAAATAGTCGGAATTAGGTATTTCATATAAATCAGATAATTCGAATAAAACGTATAGTCATAGATAGTTAAAGAAAATATATCCAAAGTCAAAATAGAAACCAATGATGAGAACAGAAATGGGAATAAAAGCGGAGTCTAAAACAAAAACAAAATGAAGGCCGTGTATAACCAATTTCGAAATCTGTGAAGTCAAAGAGATTTAAATTTAAAATCTCTTTGAGAAGCATTGATTATCTCATTTAAAAGAGATCAACACATATAGACCAGCATTTTTCATACGTTTGTGACACATCTTAAAAAAAATATGCATAATCGTAGGCACTAAAAACGATACAGCTTAACATTTTTAAATGTTTGTAATAAATGTAAAAAGCGGTTAAATACTTTGAAAAAATACGTTTCAAATTGTGCACAAGTATGTTCACATATTACACAAAATTGATGATATGTGACGTTCAACAATATCGTTCTAAAAACTCTGTCGGCGTTGATATAAGTGAATAAATTTGATGACACAAAAATATTTTAACATAAAAGTAAAAAAATATTTAAATATAATGTCTCAAATGCTTTTTGATATGTATTTTGTCAGTTCCGTCATTATTGTAACTTTATGTTTCAGTAAATCAAATTTCAAGCGCTATATAATATTGTCGAGTTCTTTTTTACATATGTAAGCTTGCGTGTGGGGACCATTTTAATGTGAGAGGGTTGTCATGTAAATAACGAGTGATATCAGTTTTTGAGTATTTCACAAACGAATTTCGCGTTTTCCACATCGCAAAAACATACTAATAATAAATGTAAATATTTTTTTTCTTTCATATAACTTTTCTTTACTGCGAAAACCACAGTTCCACAGTCCATCGTAAAGGGATTGATCTCCCTTTCATTTTTTGTATCATCATTTTCATTACCAACGAGTATTTGAAGCTTTATCTACGCTGTGAAAATTGCCTACTAAAGCCGTCATCTTTGAATAGCAGCAAACGTCGTCCGTTCTCATTACTAAAAAAAAACCGTCAATAAACATCGATATTATTTTTTTGTTCGCTATTAATAAATCCGATTTTTCAGATAGTATACCTGTATCCCGTTTACGACAAACTGCGCCGGTCGGCGGGCCAGTACTGGCAGATGACGGCGGCGGTGAGCTCGGCGCTCGGCACGGCGCTCACGCTGGCGATGCTGGCCTACGGATTACAGCCGATCGTGCTGCTGGACCGGATCTTTATCTCCCCATTGGTCATTCTTCCCAGTGCCTTGGAGATTATCGGATTCGTCATCGTCTATGGTAAATTTTAAACACATAGAGCGTGACAAAATGCAATGATTGAAACAACACCGTAGACGTGCTGAAAAAAGATTTTTCAATAATTGATTATGCGTTTTGATTGGTAAAGGGCACCTTTGACAATAATTTATTTGATAACTATAATTTGTATGAATATTTCTGTATTCATAATTATGTTATTTGTCACACTAATGGTGGTATTGTTATGAAACTTTGGTTATTCGGAGCTGAATCGTATGTATTCACTTTTGAGAAATTTGTTTTATTAATTTCCCGCACTTTTTTTTCAAAAGCCATAACGTCCAGCAAAGCGAGAGATCGACGTCTAGTATATGTATAGCCAAAAAAAAAATCAACAGAAGTATTATAAAAATATTTGAATGTATTGACGAAAGGATGCCTAAAAAAATTTGAACGATGCACGATTTACAACAGATATTTCACGTGCTGTCATCAAACTGTGAACAGTAGATGGGCAAGTTCGAAGACCACGAACGTGTGTGTAAAAATGTCAAGTCCATACAAAATGTAGGGTATATAGAAATGAAAAGAAGTCAAAGAGATACGGTTTAGACGCAAACAGGTCATCGGTGAAGAAGTATCAGCATCACTTTTGTTTTGTTGCTGCTGCGACAAGCGACCGTGACACCTGACGTAATTCTGAGGAAATTTTTTACTGATTACGAAATAGCAATACCCGTTGGGAAATCTAATGTCAATCTATGCGTAGAATAATACAAAGAAGCTGTTGCGACTTTATATCAATAGTAAACTTATTGCAATTTTCTGCCAAAACACTAGGAATTGGATTTCTATTCATATTAATTATTTTCAAAATTTTTTACAATTTTTGAAGATAAATGATAGAAGATTAAGTCGATCTTGTGAACAAATTTGGACTTTATCTTGTGATCCCGTTGTCTGATTGTTTGAAATATTTTTTTTGAATAGCAATATGTAATTATTAGATGAAGTCTAGCAAAGGTGAAAACTATACACTTGAAGCAGAATAGAAAATTTTATTTTCAGAATGAAGAGCCTCATTAAAATATCGTCAAAGTAGTAATTTATAATGTACGTTTCATATGATATTGAAACTGCTATAAAAAGATGTTTGATATCTTTTTTTCAATACACTGGCGAAAATACAACAATTCTCGAAAATGTTACATTTTTGTTTTCTTTTAAGTAAAAGTATTACATTTCCTTAAAAAGTACTTTAGCATCAAACACTCATTTTCGCACTGAATTTTCGTATCACGTAAATATTTTCTCGATAATCATCAGATTACGACAGCCTTATCTGGATTTGTATTACACGTATATTGTTATTGATTAGAGGTGCATTGCCTAATTGCCACGTACCAGAGAAATCTAAATTATTTCCTTTAAATAAATATATCCAGCGTCGACTTATTTGTTTAAAACATGAAATCTCGAATAAGAATATTTTTGTCTCAGGCATTATTTAATAAATTTCAAAATGGTTACCTTATAAAATATTTTCGCCTCGCGTTCACGTCTCTGTGATAACAAAATTGTCACGGATTGTAACTTTACACGTAAAGCATTTAAGCATTTGCCTTTTATTACATAAAAGACATTTCGATTTCTCAAAAACGCTACCAAATATACGCATTTTGTTTATTTAACATCGTCTACACGATAAGCGGTCGAGGCGGTGTCTTCATAAAAAAATAATTGTATACTGAAATTGTTCTATTGGCTTGAAGGCTCAAAATTGAAATCAATTTTTCAATTTCTATATTTTGCACGTCATTATATTCTAAAGTATAAACTAGTTAAATGCGAACTTCTTAAATACAGTAAGTTCTCAAAACAAACATTTAAATAATAAGTATGATATTCACTTAACGTACTTATGTATTGCATATTGTATTAATGCAAATAGAATTAAATTATAAATCTTGCAATGTTCATATTTTTTAAATAATTACAAGAAATGTTTTAATATGGAGTAATAACATACCAATTTCCAAATTTTTCCCTGAAAGAGGTTAAATTTAAATTTTAGTTTGTTGGCCTAATTTTTAGGACGCTTTGATTTGACTTTTTTTTGTACTGTTAAAAAGCCAAACAATCTTTAATCTTAATGCCGTAAACCCTAAATCCGAAATATACTTAAGTCTTAAGAAAAATTATTGTCTGTGTAAATCTACTAACTAAATAATTGCGGGATAATTATTTCCTAATTATATTATAAAATAAACTTACATTAATCTTTTGCAGGTTCAAAAAAATTGCTGGGCGACATCGATTTCTTGACCGGGGCGAGGGTGACCAAGACTTGGGTGCTGGGGTGGTGGATTGCTCTGTTAGCCCTACTTGGTCTCGGCGGTTGGTGGACGCAGTGTTTTTTTGCTTCGAACCCGCCTCGTCCAATATTTTGGTGCTTAATAGCTCTCCTTCTCGGTATGCTGGCCGTTATACTTTTCGCCGCTTTAGTAGTGATTACCAAAGAGGAACAATATAATATTTTTTCGGTAAGTCCATACCATAGACTTAGTATACTAGACTGACAATGATTTAAAATTCGTAGAACCATAAATCAAGTGAAATATAAATGTCTACGCTAATTACATTCAAATCCTTGAAAAATAAGATTGGTTGTCTATTTTTGCATTATTTTATTTAAAATTTTTACGTTTAAAAAATATATGCAGTCACATTATATTATCGATTAGATAAATAAATGAAGCACTAGGAAATTATGTTATATGTATTACCATCTCTAAAGAGTACATGTAAAATTCCCTTTTGCAAGAAAGACATGACAACCTTTGATAAGTTACAAATCTTTGTATTTTTATTACGCTTTTGATTATTGTGTCTAATCAGATTTCATATTTCTTCAACGAATAGAATATATTTAGTAGCAGTCATTTAGTCTATAGCGCATACGGCGTTTAAATAATTGAATAATTTTATTTTGTATGTGTCGTTATACATTACTTAAGTACAATTCTATTAATTTACATTACGCATTACTTTTAACTTAATGCATTTAAAAGAGTACATTATTATTTCTTAAAATGATAATTTTGAATACCTTAAATCAATTATCACAAGAATGTGGAAACATTACATTAACAGTTATATATTTTAATAAAATACTTATTAATTAGCTGAAGAAATTGACCTTAATTTTAATTTATTAATACAAACTTGTTTCTCAGAAAGTCTAATTAATCAGTATCACTCAAATGTCCATACGTCTGCATAAGGTTTCCTTAACTTTTCCGTTTAGTGATCCTTTCAACTGCACCTTAATTTCATACATTTTATTAGTTCTTACATATATAATTCATCCTTTCAACTAGAAAAGACGCATGACAAACCACCTTACATCTTTTCTCTTAGGATATCTTTTAAGCATGGGCGATATACAAAGCAAGTATTTACGTAAATCCCATCTCAGAAGTTAAACGTGTTTTGGGTACGCGATACGCGCAGTAAAATTTTAAACCAGGTGTACAGACATCACAGAGAATCATTCGCGTGTCGAATCAACCAATTATCCCACTGAACGTTCTAGAACAGATGTATCATCAAACAAATAATATTTTAAAATTATGTGACAATAGGCAGCCATGATCTAATTACATTAGTGATCTTAATGATATCAATGATGCGTCAAACGACATAGACATATAGACACTCTACAATAGAACTTTTACATATTTATTTTGCTTAATAGCTGCGATCAAATACTGATCGTTAGCAGCAATATTACATCACATAAAGTGTGATTTACATCCCAGTTCATACTCGTATAGTGTGTAAAAATTAAATTAAATGTATGTCGAAAAAAAAAAACACACTATTAGATATAATGCACTATACAAACGATCACAAGTTCGCATATTTATTATTATTGTTCATTAGTAACCATAGGAAATTATGCAATATTAAAAACATAAAGGCGGTACTTTATTTTCATAAACAAACAACAAAAAATAGTACCTATTTATAAAACTGTGACATAGGGTTAAACTAACGAGCATACAGAAGACATGACGAAATGATGATGGCTCTATTTTTTGTCTTTGACTATTGAATCTAAAAAAATAGTAGTTCCGAATGAAAATGCAGATTTCTTTTGTTCACCAGACATTAAAAAAAAATGTTGTATAAAACTAACTGGAGAGGCAACTCATGCTAAGAATTTTCCATCAGTTAGGCTCTAGAAATAGACAAATATTTCCAGTAACATAAAGTTGAGATACATCTTGCATTGAAATTTAAACAATTTAATAATATAAACTCACACCTGTTTACCAGAAGAGCAGGCAGAAACTACATACTTCTATACAGAACGATGTTTGTTTATTTCTCTCGTTTTACTAACATCTATATCAATCTTTTATTATAAGGTCGTTTTGAAGCTATTTATGAAAATAGGCAAAAATTGGCCATTCCCCCTTATCTCCGAACACTCGGCCTAAAATTGTTTATACAAATACAAAAAATAATTCTTCAAAAAAGAGATTACAGGAAAACGTATAAGTCTAAAGCTTGCTTCCTTTTGTTTCGTTTCAATGTCCGGTACAAACAAACACTCACTAAGTACGTGAGTGCATACTAGTTTGTTTTTCTTGCTTTTGCTTTATCGTAATAGGAGTAACATATACAAGCGTCAAACGGTCACGGTGCAAATTTAATGAAAACAATAAATAAAAATTGGTCAAGTGTGGATGGAGCTCGTGTTAAGAATTCGCAGATGAATGAATAAGAAAATTCATTTTAATAACTTAACACAATGTTTTAATACGCAACCTTCGGTCCGTGAATTCGACTTCCACTTGGCCGACATTCGCCACCAATTTGGTTTACATAGAATTTTCTAGGGCAACTCTTGCCAACCTTTTCATAAAATACATTCGCTCTTATTCAACTCTTAATAACATATAGTGGTTACGCCTCTAATTTAGTCAAATATAGATCACAATAAATTTAAAACAAAAGCGTTGAAATTGCGCTAAATTTATGTTATAAATATCTTTATTATGTTTTAATACAACATGGAACCTCATTTTGGAAAATTGTATAATGTGATGAGGATATTTAGCAGCTAGTGGTTCGTGAAATAAATCATTTCTCTCTATGTCTAACATAATTTCTGAACAATATTTTTAATATATATAGTCGGAATGTTTAAAATCATATATATACACATCAAGTAATAAAATAACTTTGGCGACATTCATGTAGTCATTTTTGTATCTTTCCAGAAAATAACAGCAGCTTTCCGGCCATCGAGGCTTTGGGGTCCCGAAGAACCCATGGCGAGATACCACTGGATGTCCCGTAAGCAATCCGACGGCTACCGTCCGGGCCTAGATTACGACTGTTCCATAGAGTCAGATATGTATCCGCATATTTATAAGAATGGGAACAACAACGACAACAGCAACTGCAACGGCCACGTCAAAGAGGAATCGAAGCCGAGACAACGGCCCTATTTGAATTCTAGTCCATGTAACGTGTACAAGTCACCGCTTAACGACAGTGATGTCGGGAAGAATTTAAAGCCGCAAATGTACGATACGAACCACACGAACGGTAGTTTGAACAGTCACAGATGCGAAATCGACGAGGAAAACGATAAGGAGTGTCACTGCAATAGGCATTTCAGCATAAATATATCGTACGTCCGTAACGGCGAAGTGACCACATGTCTGTGATGAGATTATAATATTTACTAAACGAAAAGCACCAAGAATGTAGGAGTTTGAGATAGTACCTAGTTTAAATAGTACAGTGAACATAAGGCAATGAATATTAAATTTATTTCGCGCATTTTAACGAAAATATTAAATTTACTTAAAATCGTATTTTTTATAACTAATTTTTACGGATATTCTTATGCTAACGCCACGCGTTATTTTATACTTCAGAAAGACCGAATTTGCATATCGGAAGTTCTTGGATGAAATTTTGAAATAAAATCTACTCTATGCGGGCCATAAAGGTCCAACATTAACGGCTTTTGTTGAAATAGTAATGTATAAATAAGAAAAGTTACTTTTTTTTTCAATTCGATAAGTTTTGTTAGTCGTTGAAGGCATATGGTTAATATTACGCCAAAATACAAATCCAACGAATGTATTTTATAAGGATTTTACAGGAAACAATGTGAAATAAATGACGTTTGTGATGTGTAGTCAAATTTTATTTATTGTAATCATGTACTACGTCTATATTAAGTAAGTAAACTGAGTCGGTATTTGTTACGCTATATTAAAGTTAGAAGTCAAATATTGGAAGTTTTGTTTTATTACCCTTCCGTTACAGTAAATATTTTGTTATGCTCAACATATTACATATGAGAGACATGCTATGTGAAAGTTTGTCGCTGTGAAACTATTGAAAATAAAAATCGTAATTAATAAATGGAGCACTTTTTCTATAAACCAAAAACTTGTGCAATCTTATGCCACATAAATTATCTTTTTCAAATAAAATTGTCTTAGTTTTTCTCTACTGTAATTAATTTTCATACACCTTCATACATATTTTGTTGCGTTTAGCTGAAAAGTTTAACTTAAAAATTGGAATCATGTCAAAAAAACTGTAAGATATGGACATACTTTGTTATATATCTCCTTTTCTATTTTTGAATCAGTAGAGATGTTTTGTAGTATTTTATTACCGTCTTACTCGACTGGTTTTTTGACTTTCTAGCTTTTATTAACGTGTCATGTTTTAAATTATTCGGTATTTTCTGAGCAGTTACGTATATTTAGTATTTTCAAAGAATTGAATTTTATAATTTTTGATTTACTGACTCTTATCTTTTACACATTTAGAGATAACACTCATTCACCAAATTGTTCTAAACAGAGCAAACATTAATGAAATCATCAGAGGGATCAATAAAAATGTGAATAATTAGCAAACGTCACTCTAATCTGCTATTCGCTCAGATTTGTAAACGTAAAACGTTATTAGAATATTTTAAAGATTTTTTCAGCAGAAAAATACGTTATATTTTTTCAAAAAGTGATGCATTATCACCTGAAGTATTGTAAGTACATGCAAAGAAGTCAATTTTAAAAAAGTTATATAACAAACAAATTAGTCGGCAGGTCATTCATTCCTGCGTTTTTAGGAAGAGAAATCTTTCTAATTTTAATGTACAATAACAAAAGTACGACGCAAACAGAACGAAGAATTTTATCGACTGATATTTCTGAGGCGATTTGATTCCTCGAGGAATTTTTTATCACGTGGCCCACGGAGGTCTTTCTTATGAACTAACTTTCAAATGTTCTAGCGACCTCACACAATTAAGAGCAAGATAGGCTAGTTTTTAACATATAAATGTTGAAACTGACATTTACCGCAATACTTTCTTATGTCCACTTTGGAATTAGTTAAATGTCGCAGCCTAATCACAGGTGTACTGTTTCGTGCCGTTACCCTGAACTCAGAAAGTGCCAAATCCTATCGTGGCGGGCTCAATGTTTACTTTCACGCCAACAGCAACGTCCTGGAGTATTCTCGTCGTCAAACCCCGCAAAGACTACTCGTGACAGCTCCCCGGGCACGAGTTACTCACGGCGCAATGCGGGCCATTCGATTTTACGGACGACGTCAAGAACACCATCCAATAAGCTGTGACTAACGTTAATATTTTTTCCGGCGCATTATCCTAGATCTGAAACCATTTTTCTTATGAAATTGAGATTTCCTCCAGTTTTGTCGATGAGTTCATAGATTTACGAAAGACTGGATTTTAATAATTGACGTGCTAGATAATCTGGTGTTTCATTGGATTCTAGTGCTGTTGCACACGCTTAAATCTATTAAAACGCTGAACATTTATGATGATATAAATAAACAATTATGAATATGAAGAGCTTCTTTTCTTTGTACACATTTGAAAACAATATAAAAGTAGAAAGGCGAACACTAAATTTACTATGGGACACACATGTACTCAATTTTAATAGTTGGATACTCTTAAAATTGAATGAAATTATCGAAAACCATAAATCAATTTACAAAGCAATAAAATCCCTTATAAAATTTTCATTAAAGTCTACTCATCTGATGGTGTACCTACTTTCCTGTTGTCTTTATTTTACCCTTCAAAAATCCATTTTATATTATATATATATATATATATATATATATATATATATATATATATATATAATTGTATAAATAAATTAAATTATAACTTAATGTAAAATAAAACACTAGTTGATTAGGCGACCATAAAGCGTTAGCAACTTGCCAAAATAATTACGAGTAATCACGGCCACAAACTGATTATTAATTCAAGTCGGATCTTACTGCTTTTATATAGAGCATTTCCTTTATACCTGCTACAGTAATCTTGGCTCAGATGGCCTGATAATTATCGGTTCCTAGAATCTGTAGATGCAAGAACGAGTCAATGACGATAAATATTTCGAATTGAAATTTGAAATCTTCAGCTGAAACGTGGCTCGGATCCAGTAGAGAATCATTTCGATAAGAATAAAATTTTCAAGTTGATTAGTGGAATTACTTAACGGTTAGTTTTCAAATTAATACAATGATACTTGAACACCTTAGAAAATGATAAAATATTTTTTATCAAACATAGCTTGACTTAGCTTGATAAACTCACAAATAATGTCTATTAATCAATAAAAAATCGCATTGCTACCGGTTTTTTGGGTTTCAAAATTACAATGAAACACGCAAACAGAAAATAAATTAAAAAGATTTTACATTTAGGACGTATATTATTTAAGTGACTGGTCTACAATCAACAGTTGTATCAGTTTCCATATAGACATCTAGAAAATTTTCCGAACTTTCAATTTATTAAACAATTTAAATAGAAAATCATTCGTAAATCCCAACACATCACTGGATTTTCCATTCGCTTGTATTTTGTAGCTCCCGTTACAAAGCGAAGTCGTTGCGCCAAATAACTATTTTAATTCAATGTTCCAGCCTTGTATCAAAAGCATGTTTGAATCGTTTCGGATTTCACTGGGTGGTTTGTATTTAATTGTGCTACATTCAGAAAATATTAAACAGGCTTTATTTATGATCATGGAAGGTATTCACGAATTAACATAAAGTCAGTACATTATAATTATTATATTACATTACAATATGTAAAAAAAAATAGACGTGGTAAGACTAATGCATCAAGGATTCCGAATAAATATTTAATTACTACAATCATTCATCAATTTATACAGATCCATATTTTATGCGTGTTTATTTTCATTTTTGTTAACTATGATAATTCGAAAATTGATTGTAATTATCTGTTATATGTATCAAAACTTCTATTAATAAATATGAATCACTTCATATTGTCGGAGATAAAGGAGATCGGTGTGATTGTTTTCCGCATCCGAGTGTCCCAAACGTAATTAATCATCTCGATAATTGTTTGATATGACTGTCAGTTTAACAGTTTAACTAGCTATCGATATATATATATATATATAGTACTATGTCATATCAGATCTTTTATTATAACATAAAAGATTTGTTTTTTGACGTATATCAATAAGAAATGATTCGCCTTTAATATTTTCCTCTAAAATTTCTCCAAAATCTGTTCAAACAAAATTGATTCAGTTTTTACTTGGGTTTTTGAAAAAGAAGTAAGAATTTCAACGACAAGTAGTATATAGTGACAGAAATCCAGCGGTTATCGTTCTACTTATTCAGATTCTACAGATTCTGGTTGGTTTATATTAAAACTGCTCAAGATGAATGAAATATCCCATCAATAATATTCTTATATTTTTTTGTTTCTTATCAATAGCTGAGACCATATGAGCTATTATCATGTTACTAGACTTGGTTATATGGACGTGAAAAATTGATGTTATTTATGGTTAAGTGGGAGTCCAAGAAGAAGATCAATCCTCATCGTGTCGATGACATCAATGAACTCCCATCAGAATTAAGTTACTGCTTCTCAGGTTCTAGAAAAAATATATCGCCACATAAATCATTTTTTTTTATGATCCATCATCAATTTACACTTAACGGAAGATATTGTTCGTCAGACCCGCACGAAAGTCCGTTCACTGATTCATGAGCTTTATGCGAACAAGACGGACACATAGACAAGCTGTCGCTTTTTTAAAAGTACCATAAAAAAGTGACCACTTCATATCACTATGTATAAACCATATTTTCAAACGAATCTCAACGCTCTCAAAGCTACAGAGCAAAGCTAGAATCGTCCACTCTTACGGCATTTCATCATCCCGTAAATGGAATAAGAAAAATTAAGTTGACGCCGCGTGCGCGAAACTTCGCCCGGTCCGGGCGCGCCGCGCCGTCGTAATTCCAGAAAACACTTTCGTAACCGAAACGTGCCCGAATTCGTGCGCAAGCGAGGTGAGTGAGTGACACGAAAATAAAGAAGATAATCGGTCACGTAGAAACTCGAAGGAGAAAATGAAAAATGACAAAAGTTTACAACATAAATCAGTAGAGTAACCGGGAGAAACATTTCGCGCGAGGGGCCGCCGCCCGCCCCGCGAGTTTTTTCTCGTTCTAGATATAAAGTGCTATGTTTCATCGTAACTGCTAGCGGATCGCTAATGCCCGGCCGGTTCAAGCAAAATTATCGTGTAATGGAACGTGTTAGTGCGCGTGTGTACAACACGGTTGGGGTGATTAATAAAATAATTTGAAAAAGGGTCGACCCTGAAGACCAACTTCAAAACTGTCCGCTATTTCCGAGCTCAAAAAACTCGGTGAAAACAAAAATAAACAACAAAATTTTTTTTTGTTGTGTCATTGAGAAGTAATGATTATTAAATTATGAACTCGTAGGTGGTGTTGATTTGTAAGGAGTCGAATTTTATTTATTCATTTTCTTCATTAATTTACATTCTGAATGTCACCTACGGCTTCGCAGTTCAGTAAGCAGGAATTGAACAAACTCTATAGATTGTATATACGCAATATTGTATACCGTGTGTATTGTATATTTCATTCATCAAAAACCATACAAATATATTTTAAAAATGTATAATTAGAATTCTATATTACTTAAATATTATTTATTTAAATAAAATAATATTGATTAATAGGTACAAATAAAAAATTGGTTGCCTGTAAAGTCGGTATACGGGCGAAAGTTTTACGTGACAACGACTTTGAGTGGTAAAATCATTTTAATGTGAATATTCATTCATAGTAGGAAGAAGGATGAAATAATAGTAACAATTTAAAACATTTATTTATACAAAGAATTATATTTAAAACATTAATTTATACAAAGAATCTCGCACTGAATTTCATATTAACAAAATTTTATTTTTACCTTTACACATACATACGTATTTATATACAAATATACATACAATAACTTGCAATACATTTGCGTACAATGAAACAGCGTTTACTACAACTTAACTTGTTCCTATCTGAGTGGAAGGGACGCGTGCCTTTCACTTTTATGTCTGTCTCTCTCGCTCTTAGGCGGGCTAACCATGCCAGTGGAAGGGACGCGTGCCTCTCACTCGCTCTCATTGTGAGCGCATAACGTGAGCGGAGCGTAACACAGTTTCTTGAAGTGTCACCCGGCAAACCAATTTATAAGACGTTGTCACGTCAAAACTGTTGCAGATATTCTAAATTTTAGATTTTACAAGGCACAAGACAAACACTGAAATATTCTTATATTATTTTTATACAACAATTTATTTTACGCATTATTATATAACAACCTTTAATTTTTTCCTTTGTGTCTATCCAAAACCATATTTCCACAAACAACAAATAGAAAATATCAAAACGTTACAAGCAACCCCATACAGGCTCCAACTTTAGCGAGTAATTACCGTGGAATGAGCCAATAACCCGGACTACGACTAGCTCGGCCGTATGCCCATCTAAGTTGTAGAGCTGAAACAGGTGAGAATTGAGATGGTACATAGCAATTTATAAGCTTTTATGACACACAATGTGCTATTGTTGTTCATAAACAGTAACGATTGAGAAACGAAATTGAAAATAAGAATTGAATTTTCTTACAATTGACTTAAATTTCATTATGATCGACAATTTTCAAACGCGACAATTTTCGTGGAAGCTGAAGATCTTCACTTGCCGTACAATGTTTACATCCCTTTTTTGGTTCAATGACTTGCATCAATCTTTCATGTAAGATTGCCGGTTTGGGGTGCTCGCAATTTGTTATTGTTGTTGCTGTCACGTCAGGTGCTATTGTGTCAGGTATTTATTACTTTACTGCTGATCGAGGCATATCCTCTCACAATTTTTTTGCCTCAAGTTTCAGAGCTTAAGCCTTAAACGTCTCCGCAGGTCTAACGCGCGTCAGAGGTTGCTAACGATCGTCGTTAGCAATACGACAATAATAATCAAATGCAGCTGCAATATTAAGAGGTTTCTTGTTTTAATGAGCTACATGTTTTAAAAGTATGTATGGGAATTTCTATTGACAACGAATGAATGATTATGTAATTTAGAGTTTTTGATAAATACTTTGTTGAAATGTTTGTTAACGCTCCAAATTATAGAAACCACACTCTCAAAAATACATCGGTATCACCACATCGATGACCCGTTCATTCAGGTCTGCGGTTTATTTGTGTTCGAAATAATGAGGATTTGTTAAAGCTAAGTTAGCTAAGCTAAACGTTGAGAATATACTAAAAAATATCACATTCCACGTTAGAGAAAAAAAAAACAGACCAAAATTGAAATGTCAATACGGAAAGCATACTAATTAAAACCATGGCTATAAGGAAATCAATAATTGTATTTATATCTGACTTTCGATTATAAAATTGTAATCATATTTAATTACAAATTATTTCATACCATGAAATATTTTACGTAATTCACTATTTAAATATTTTTCTTTCATTAATTTTTAATTTTCAATACATGCGAATTAAACAGCAAGCGAGATATCCAAAAATCGTTCTATCTGGATATCTATAGTTTCCCTTCTGGGAAACAGATGTAAGCTTATATTATTATTAAAATTAAAAAATGAAATGTTTTTTTCATTTTTCTTACCACCAACACAGAAAACACAAACTATTATCTTTTCTGAAAATTCATGTAGAAAGGCAAGATCTTTATATAACAGGGTGTGCCTACATTCGACGGGTGCAGCACTAGGTCATATTTAGTTATCCAATTATAATAATCAATGAATTATTGTATTATCTTTTTTTAATTTTCGAGTTCAAAAAGATGTCAACTACATTTTGCCGCCTTCGAAACATGCGATCCCCTTCATTCGTCAAACTATCAAAATTCAAATATTAGTCCATAACGCAAAACTTCTAATTCATACATCTGACCGATTTCGCTGAAACCGACTGTGACATACAGACGCATGAGTTATATCGTGAAGGCTTCTTTCTTATTAATTTGAGGTACAAAAACCCTAAAAACGCACAACGTCGCTTTCACGCCGGAGCGCCCTCAGGTGGAGCCAACAGAGTGATTTGCAGACGCCGCCGACGTCAGATGTCGGAGGCAGCGAGAAGCCCCGGTTTTATCTGTTAGGCTATTATCCTTAAACATTAATCTCTAGACGCGCGCGCCCCGCGCCCCGCGCCCCCCGGCGAGGCGATATTGCCCGGAGACGGCCCTCGTGTCTAAGAAATGACGGACTATTATATTGACACTTCGATGAGGAGGGAGCTTACCGCGTTCCGACTGTCTCTCATAAGACTAAAAGCTCGTATTATGTGAGTAGGTACGCATAATATATCACGACGTGCTGCGCGCGCTTATTAATTTGTAATGAATGTGTGTGGCTGTAGGAAATATTATTTGTGCATGTTTTACATTATTGAAAGTTTTTTTGCAATTAATACACTAACTCTGGAAAAGTTTTTATAGAAATTGGTACAGATCTTCAGAGATCCATTAATATGAATAGTGATTTTTTTTTCAGCAAATATTGTAAAAGAAAATTCACAATATAGTATATCACTATAGTAATAATAATTGAACTGTATATTTTAAAATATCATTTATGTAGTGAAAATTCTATTGTAGTGCCGAGATATTCTACGTTGAAAGGCTACTCAAGAAAATTTTCATGATCTGATGTAAAAAATCCACGTTTGAATGGATGTCGTATATTAAAAAGGGTTCCATTCCATGACGAGTAAAAAAAGTTGATATTTGGAAATTAGCAGATAATTATCTAAATACGTAAATAGATTTTAATAAGTTCTCTCGGGAATGTATAACACAATACACATGTTGTCATTTACGGCGAACTGCGCCAACATTAAAATCGTAATTCATAAATACAATCCGTAAGATTTGCCAAATCGTCCTTACGAAATACTTTCACGAATTACAATTTTATATGTGGTACAACCAGCCGTTACAATATGCAGAAATACAATTAAAAAAGGTGTAAAATCTATCCCAAAATTTTATTTTGCAGTAAACTCGGATCAACAATTCCTACACCCCTCACTAATTCTCAGCAGTATGGGTACACTCATGTGTCCAGTATTGCACACACTCATGAGAAGTTTGTAGGGTCTCAAGTTCAAGTCGAGGCCCTACAACTGGTAGAGTAGCGCCGGCTATTCGTAGTCGAAAAAAGAAGGGCATCGGTTTATTGAGTTTCAGACTTATGTAATATAAGCTTATGTAAATGTCAGAGCTACATTTACATAATACATAAGTTTCACACGCAATTAATAACTACGATACCATAACAAAAACACATTTTAAAGTGATAGGCACTCAAACAGGACATACAAAAATTCGATTCCAAGTGGTGATAGCGATAAATAAGTGGAATGGCTTACAAGCCCGAGACGTTTTTAATTTGTATAATCTGGGTGGTAAGTGGTTTTAGATTGAAAACGTGGTATGCATGGTGAGGTAATCGTTACGTTATGGTATAAAATTAAGTATTCAATGAAATTTTCAATTTTTATTTTATGAATTTGTATAGGGTAAGAAAAGCTTTACGCGTTTCTTTTATGAACTGATAGCGCTAGGAAAAAAGGTCAAAGTTGCAAAGAAGAAAAACTGTCCTTACTATTTTGATTCGAGAACTTAGTGAATAATTACGGAGTGTTTTAAGGTGTAACGTTTTGAGTGAAACGCTTGAAAGAATCAGTATTATGAATCAAAACACTCATGTAGAGGATATTAAAGTTTGACATATTTTACCTAGTAACCTCACATTGAACTCAGAGATATTTTATAAGTTAAAAGATAACCACAATACAAAGAAAGAAGAAAGCAGTTCAGGATGAGAGGCTTATTATTATTATACCTAGTAGACCTAGCGCAACGGCAGATGCTGGCGACGTACCGGGACACAACTACGGCGCGAAAAAGGGCGCTGGTGATGAAAAGCGACGATTCGAGCTGCAACCCCATGAGCCAGTGATGGACACAAATAGAACTTAAAGATAAAACGCATTCAATTGAACGTATTTGTTTTATGTTGATACAGTTGATAATTTTTGATACAGATGATAATTTTTGATACAGATGTACAGATGATAATTTTTGATACAGATGTTTTTCCAAAGAACCGCATGATCGTAGACTTCGAACGAGATGATTTATTGTGAATGCAGAATAGTTATAATTAGTTTTTATTTGAGTCGATGCCTGCTAAAGATATGCATAATGCGGTTGTCTCTGCTTTCATAATACACATTTTGTGGCCTCGTATACTACGCGTTTAGTATTCTTGTTTATAAATTTAAATGTTTATCTTTGGTAGTCCTTTTTGACTTCTACGTTCACCGGTTTCAATAGGGTAATCTTTTGTTTTCCTTGTAGTTTTAGCTAATATTTAATGTAAAAATAACTGTTTATTTTAATAGGTTTTTTTTTTATTTTCGCTATGAAAATTAAAAATAAATCATAAATTGGAAACTTATCGTTTTCATTCCGATTTTCCAAAATCGAGATTTCATCAGATCTTGACGTTTTAGGTATGAATAGTTCTTTTATAAACCTATAACACAAAATACAAATGTTATGATTTAGAATACACTAAACCGAAATACAATGAAAAAATATGTGAATACCGGAATTTTATTTTACCATAAGTTCGGGCCAACGACATTTACGCCCCCTTCTAACATAAATCTCGGCAGTACAGACACACATAAGAAGCTTTTGCCTTACAATTTATTACTACAACTGTTAACATATTTATACAATAACTAGCTGTAACAATCGGCGACACCCGGATCAACACAATGAACTGGATTAGTATTTTTTTTTATACATTTATATGTTACAATCACTACCATATCAATTATTTTTAGTTTTATTGCTTAAACGGTAAATCAATAAATTATCAGCCGATTAAACTAAAAAGCACGTGCAGTACAATAATTAACTGGCCTTGTGAGACACACGGCTCCTTTACGTTGACACTAGAACCTTGAAATAACCTTGCGTTCCGTGTGCAACTTAAAAATTTGGTAATTAAAAAAAATCACGTTTCTAAGTACTTGTGTTTGGAATTTGCTGGCGTATATAATTCTACATTTAGTGTTAGGTAAGAATATATGCTACTTGCTTCAAAAATGCATGTCACGCCCATTTATCATTTTCGTACCGTACAAAGCTTGATCTATTTTCTCGCGGTTAAGATTTGAGTTGTAATTCCTGATTTAAAACATCATACTGGAAACGAAGGCCATATACGTACTCCATAAATATGTCGATCTAATGTCCCTTATGTCAGAATTTTTTTTATTATATAACCGTATTAGGACATAGTATAATATCGTATAATTAATAATATACATACTGTAGAATACAGTATAAATTTACGCTTACTCCTCATAGCAGTAAGAAGAGACCACATGTTTCCCTTCATAAGATCTTTCATATCTTTTTTTTTCACTGACATTTATTAGTTGATCGACTACCACTTAGTGTTTAAGAATAACAGATCATCTCAACGCAACATTGTCTATTTTAATTGTTACATCTTTCAAACAATATCGTTCCCTCGCAATACTATCCCTCAAGGACGTTGAGTATTTCATGTAGTTTTTTTTGTTTATGTTTGACTATTGTTTATTCAACATCTTTACAAAAGGTACACAAGCAATAAGAACCGAATTCAATCGTCTAACGTTCGAACTGTAATAAAAATTAGCTTTAATAACAAATTGCAAAAATAGGTTTAAACGAATGACAACTATATAGTAAATGTTTGTGCGGTAAATTCAAAATTTGTCATGTCTTCGTTTTCTGAACAAAAGACGCATCAGAAGGCATGAAAAGGAAAAAAAATCCGAATACGACTTTGCTATTTCCAACCGCTGTCCTGTCGCTCCCTTTATCGCTATTCGCAGTTATTATGCAAATTTCAATGAGAAAACTTTGCTACACTCGGAATTTCTCGCGAAAAGGTGTCAATGTCTTTCAAGGTGGGAAAATTGTTCTTAAAATTTTCCTTCCTTTTTTTTCATAGGAGTGCATAAAAAATAAAGCAATTTTTCAATGAAATTTAAAATCTTGTATTGTAAATTAAACAATTTGTCGATCTCTAACAATAATTATTTAACTAACTGATTTACATACCTTCCGTTCCGGCTTTAAATTATTTTCCTTATATTACGCTTGCATTTTTTCATAAGTCCATAGCGTTTTATCTGAATTAATAGTCCAAAATTTTTAGAAAAAAAAAAAAAACAATTGTTGAGAGTACACCAGAAAAAGCGCTTTACGATTACAGGCAATCATGAATCGATAACCAAAAGGCGCTAGTAGTTTTAATTACAACAAAAAAGTATATGAAAAGCATTTTGAGTTTTTCGTTCATCATTAATGTGTTTAATAGTGGGCATCCCAAAATAAAAGATTTATAACTACTGTACTTCGATTCTCTGAAAAATTAAAATATGATCCTCTAACGGAATTCACACCCGAATTCACACAAAAGGTGCCACAACTTAGATACGTGTATAAAAGTCACAATTTATCTGAGTTCATTTAGTGCAAGATAGCATGAAAATTTAGAAACTGCTAATATATTTAGTAACGACATTTTTTTATCATGAGTTGAATAAAAATTAAACCATCTTTCCTGCGAATAACGACCGAGTGTAGAGTACTTGCCCTTATTCAATTAAATTCATTAAATATAAATTAATGCACTCCCCTTATCGGAATGAATATAGGAATTTTTGGTGTCGAAATATAGAAAATGGTCCAATTTCGCGATTATCTGAAGAGCAAGGTCAAACTAGCTCCTAATGAGCTTGGGGTGTTCAATAAAACGCGACAGTACTTCAAAATAGATCAAAAAAAAATAAAAATCAAAAATATCTGTATTTCGTAGGTAATGAAATTACATTTGAAATACATCATTAATAAATCCTTTTCGACATTGCCACCCATTCCAAATGCTGATTCACCGAGAGAAGAATGGACAAGAAACTCAAAGTTTGCTCTTTTTGCTCATCAATACAAAGGATGGAGTAATTGATAATTTAGCTGACATTTAAAAATAATATGAACTAACCTGATAGCCGTGCAGTTCAATCCTAGGGGCCTTTTTCATTAAGATATTCCAACACGGTATAATAGTCCTTGTCATAGAACTTTCTTTTAAGAAAACGTTTAAAGTCAGCAAATGGCAAATTTTTAATTTCATTTGGGATCTTATTATAAAAGCGCACACATAGCCCCTTAATTATTTATTAACTTTCCTTAGACGGGTCTTAATAGCAGCAAGATCGTTCTTTTGTCTAGTTTTAATGTTATGGATGTCGCTCCTTTTTTGGAACGATTCTATATGTCGCTTGACATGCACCAGGTTTTCGTATATGTATTGTGACGCTAAAGTTAGGATATTCATTTCCTTAAGTTTTTCACCGAGATTTCATTGGTCTCAAATCAAAAACAGCACGAATAGCTCACTGTACGATAAAACTTTGAAATGATCTATTTTCAACGGTATTTCCAATCAACTACTACAAGGGGAATTTCAAGAAATGAGAGTATTCATCCTAAAAGGCGGCAACGCACTAATCATTCACTAGCATCATAACGTCAAACTTACTTCTGGTGGTCTACATTGACATTTACCCGTTATTATACAAATAGAAATTTCTTGTGCTTTTTTTATTAATGACCAACTCAAAGTCCACAAAAAAGTTACATTGATAACAGAGTGAAAAGAAATATTATATATAAATATGTTATATAATACACTACTGCGTATTGGATTTGTAAATAATTATGTGTTCTCAGTAATACACATATATTTCTCATTGTATGTATTTTTATATTTTGTAGATCCCATGTCGCTTAGAGTTTTCTAATGAAGGCTGACTGACTTGAGTTTTTATAGTCACAGTATAAAGGTACATTTCACATTGACCCTTTTGGACTTCAAACCGTCAAAAACCATCGTCATTAGCACGGCTTTCGATTTTCGGCTTTTCATTAAACTTGGCTCTCCAATGCATGAAGCGAGTGTCATTTTAGATTGATTTATATTATCACTCGTAAGTCAATTCGTCGGATGTCAAGGTGATCGGTATATGGTACCTTCCGATTCCAACGCAAAACTTATGCCACTGTGGCAGACGGCTGCCGCACAGCCGCACATTGATTCAATAAAACAATGCGAAAATATTTGTTTACTTTCTTAAACGACCCGATTTTAACCGGATCAGAGTTATTTAGAGATCTGTTTAATGCTAATTATTCTGGTGTCTTTATATTAATTCACGCAATTATTATCGTCGGTCCAAATGTGATTCATACTTTAAAAATGTATAAGTGTCTAACGCAGTCTTCGCTTCCCCGCGTCCACCTTCATCGTCCGTATAATCACAGCCATCTGGAAAGGGAAAACGTTCGACAAAGCGCCGTCAACATTTTCCGCCGATGCGGCAGATTGGAGCGGCGATTACGGCGGCGCTATTCATTCAATTTGCTCGTTGTAAGTCGAAAGATGGCGTCCGGCACTCGAACAAAACGTCCCGCCGAACGGCCGTGACGAGTCGATCGGTGGGAACGATAATGATGTTAAGAAAAAAAAAAAGTAGCATCCGCCATTTTGGGATTCAATTAACGATTCCTACTACGCGAACGCTCTTGCCCGATTTCATTTTTTTTTTCCCACCCCTCGTTTTATACCTAATTCGAGGAAAAAATGTCCCGACATTAAGTCACAAATCATTGAACATTAAAATAATAAAGTGATCGCTGGCGTGAACAAGTTTGAAGTTGGGCTTTTATGATTTTTTCCTCGGCGTCGAAAAAAAAAAGGGAGTTTTAAGTAAAAAGTTTGAATGGGAGGGAATTTGCCGGTGTCGAAAGGTAAGTTTCGGCTCATAATAATTTAATACGACGGGGTGGCCACTTTTTTGAAAATTTAAAGAATTACAAAAACTGTAAATAGCGCACAGTGTGCTACGGTAATTCCACTTGATGGATTGTAATGGCTGCAGGGTCGCTTTTGCCGAACACACATTTCTTTTATATGAAGCTTATCCGATTATGGATATTTTCAAACTCGATTACACTGAAAAAAAAAATTGTAAATTTTATATAAAGAGACATTTAGCCTCAGTTACAGATGTTACCTATGATTTTGATTCTTTGTTAATACCATATTTTTATAAAGATAGCGGTAAATGAGTATTTATCAGAATCCCAATTTCATTCAATTAACCATGATAGCGATAACATTTAAGCTTGAAGCTCGAGTTTGAACTTTTAACGTTTCTATCTCGTTTGGGTTTATTATAAGTTAGTAATGTATTTTTAGGGGTCCGTACATCCGAGGGAAAACAGAACCCTCATAAGATCAATTGTGTATTCTGTTTGTCGGTCCGTCCGTCTGTGACGGCGTTTTCTCTGAATCTACTGGACGAAATAAATTACAATTAGGAATATATTTTACTGAGATAGTTCATCAAATCAAGTACATATAGCGTCAATAAGTGAATTATAACTTATGAAGTTACTTTTAGAAGGCCAATTAGAAAAATGAAAAAAGTGTGTGGTGTGTATGTGTGTGCGTGTGTGTGTGTCAGCTTCAACTCCCAACTGAGTTTTACTCTTTATGTACGATTATCTTTGAATATGCAATAGGCGAATAGGTTAAATAAACACATCTCTTATAATACTGAAATCATACACATATTTTTTTTTATTTTATTCACATTTGTAATATTGGTACGATAAAATATTATAGATCAATCATATTTCAAAAATATATATTACTTATACAGTACATGAGAAAGTTGATTTATTTCACTATTAATATCACTTTGAATATTAATTACGTCAATACTCTCGTCACTATTAATCCTTGTTACAAGGGGTTTGTGGTAAGTAAAATACGATACGTCGGTGGACACGTGATTTACAAATCGTGTAAGTATCACATCAGTGGTAGTATCATAATTGTATGTATAGCTCATACAATTCAATATAAAATACATTAAATAAATGTGTAATAAATAAAAAAGCGCAAGTACATAATATATAAACATGAATTATGAGTTGTAACCTACCTAGTAATTGCATCCACGTGTTCTTCGGACTTTCTTTTTTTATTTCAACTGTTTTTTTTTATATCCATGCATTTTCGTTCACTTCACTGTAAATGAACATAATTATCATTATTAATAATTTCTAATAATAATAATATATATGTATAGAGTATATATATATATATATATATGTGTGTGTGTGTGTGTATAATATATATAGATTATGTTTTACATTCTTACATGCTTCAGCTGTTACATCATATCTTGTACACGTCTACTGCATGCACATATATGATGTCAAAGTGAAAGGGGCACAAGGAAAATGTAACGCTTTTGAGTTAACGCTTATATTAATTTCTATCCTCATTTTCATACAGGAGCCCTATATGATAATCGATTCTTAAGGAGTAAACTTCAAAAAACCTTCAGTCAAGTGCACCATGTGACATATCAAATGAACGCGTTCGTTATAAGACTCACAAGCATACATATTTCTTATCGTTTTGAAGTGCTCAATTAATGAATGTAGAAAATTCAACTTTTTCCCCTTTTTCTCCAAAACCACTTTGCCTAAAGTTTTAAAAAATTGTTAAAAAAAAAGGAAAACAAGCTTTTATAAGTAGATAGGTTACAACCTACAAAAATAAAATTATTTACTTATTTTTGAGGAAAAATGTGTCAACGTTTTAACACAAAATATTATATTTCACTACAAACATAGTTTACACTCGGGTTTTTTCAAAATAGACAGAGAAAACGAGTTCGAAAATTATTTTTTTACTTTTTAGTGCAATATGTTAAAGAATTGCAGTGCTAGACTATCGTCAAGCCCAGAAAGCCAACTGTAGCCAAATTGCGTTTCATGACAACTTTGTTCTGTTATGGACTTATAGTGCCTACCTTACGGTTCCATCATCATATTCTGATAGTTAATCATGGCCAAAGTATATTTCATGGTAATACCAACAAGTTCAAACACATCAAGGATGTATTCTTCTGTTATGCAGTTCCTGTGCCTACCTTCTGGCTCCAACGACATAGCAGTCCAATAATACCACATTATTGTAATGTCATCAGAGATACACGCAATTGCCAAGTTTGATGATGATCCAATAATTGCAAATTATAAATAATTTCAGTTATAGTTATGCAAGTTACACAATAGTTACACAAGTCCACCTTAAATAAGGTTGTTATATGGCAAAATATAAGACCTTACTTATAGATTACACAAAAATCTGAACGAAAATCCTACGTTTTTAAATTCCCACTGGAATCTTAAGAATATCGTGAAAATAAAATGTGTTGCTTAATTTTACAGAGGACTGTAGTGATAATTTATAATACGGAATTTAGAGAGCTCAATGCGAGTTGTTTCTCGCTCGGCTAGATTTTAGTAATAACTTAAAAATTAACATCGGTGTTTACTAGTAAATTTGGATTTCCCTCATAAAATGGTAATTTGATAACAGCTTCTGAACGAGATGTCGTAGCGTTATTCTGATGGTTCCTTAATTTGTTTTGATTAAAAGTAATACAATTTTTTTGCATTTATTACTCGATTCAGTCGATGGATCATAAAAAATAAAAAAAATTAAAAGCATCTGATTTTAATATCTAATTGTCAGTATCATTCAATACTTCATTAGATTGTTCTTTCATCTGTCATTTGTAATATATCGAAGATCAATTTTTTAAAATACAAAAATTTGTGGATATTTTTTTTTCTGATTGGAAAAGCGTCAAGAGAGGCATTGTGAAAACCGAATACCTCTTAAGGAAATATCATAACCGATCAATCGTCTCTTGTGTAAGTATTTATCGTGGAATCCTCCTAAGTAACGGGTAAAATACGATACTCTGTTCAGAAAAGTGATTTGTGAAATCTCTTACCCCGGTTATAATCGGTGGCATGTGTCTATGGTGGTTCTAGGATCCCTTTTTTTTACTCCCACAAAAGTCGATGTCTGATATCTGAATGCGCAGACGCCGGTTAGGAAGTAAACAGCTTTCCATTCCTGAGGCGGTCTTAGCCCGCAATATTTTTCCTAAGACTCATCTGCCTGTACTGCCTAGTGCCGAGGTTCCATCACAGATAAGAATTCAAGAACAAATACAGGTGGGAAGTGTAACCAGTTCAATGTTTGAAACAAAGCACCTTAATCTCTTTATCAAATCTCCATGCAAAGAGGCTGTATCTGATTTATCTCAACATTTGATTGGGAACAACATTAAGAACATTATATATCTTTTCTCGGCACATGTTGTTGGGTGGCGCCCGTTAATTACATAGTAATTATGTGTACAATGTATATCATATTTCTCAATTGACAAAACAATAAGGTAATTTAGACTTAAATCGAACCCTATTATGTGTCAGAAGTCACATAAAAAACGACCATACGCCCTGAACCTCATGTCTCACTGAATATAAATTAAACATCTATATTGTATGTTATGCCTTTCACTTACTAACATAGATTAACTCTCTAATGAAAATACAGCAATACAATCAGTGTACTATCACTTAAGGCAACTCAAAACAATATCTCTCATAGAATTTTCTACGACCCGCTTCAGTATTCACTCTCTTCAATAATTCTATCGGGCTCGAGACGGCAATGCACGGCCGCCTCCCCCGTCGTGACATATAGCAGAGTATCGCTCAAATATCTATTTCTATACCTGCAGCCACAAGAAAAATCTCTTCCGTCGCCAAATTGCCAGGGTCACGGCACGGCGATGTGAATTATTGCCCCATTTGTAGCCGCCACGGGGATGCCGCTCCTATCTGATACAGGAAACGACAGCCGCTCCACTTTTATCTCCGGGCCCTTATTGGTTTGTATTAATTTCGTCGAGAGCCCTAGTAATTGGTTAGCCGCGAACACTGATTGGCTTATTATTTACTTGGAAAATATGTACTTACACTAATGACGGTCGAATGCTAATAAGTACGGCAGTCGTTTGTGTGATACGCCGATGCAGTACTTGAGATTGTTTCGTGATAGACATGAAAATTTTTTTTCTATGTATACAGACAGCAATGTAACAATTAATGTACAAAATAAAATTACAATTAAATATTGTAGTGGAATGCGACGCGATAGCAGTGATCGACCGATTTGCGATAATATGGAATATTTTATTTGAATGGCGTACAGTAAATATTTATAATTAATTAACTGTTTCGTCTGAACACTAATGGAGTTGAGAACAAGCAATCTTGTAAATGTTAAAATTGCACTTAAAGAATTATTATAGAACCTTTATTGTAAAGCACGTATTTGTACATTGAAGACGTATGACGTTTCAATTTTCAAATCTTTTGTTACCTTTTTACGACAGCCTTATTTACCATTGACAATATGGAAACGAATATAAGTTTCAAATTTGTTGCATTTTATGATTGTTTTCGAGTCATTGAGAACTGCGATGTGATTTACAATCATAATTCGTTGTTCCTTTTCCTAGTTTTGTAAGGAAATACAAAAATGTATTGTCTTCAAAAATAAATTATTAATAGCATATTACTAAAATATGTTACAACTTCTATGCTACTTAACATCATTTTGTTATCGTATAGAAAATAAGGTAAAAGAATATTCATTCGGTTAAGTCACAAGCCACAAAAGTCAAATAGTCTTATACAGTATTATACGCGTGAGCAATTAATACCGAGTGCAAGTCGGCCACGACAGGTGGCGTCTTATTAAACTTGGCCGCGCCCGGGGCGGCGCAAAGCTCTAATTTATGTAACGACCACTGTGATAACTTGTATAATAAACTCTAAGGACTCGTTCCGCCGCATCCGGCTCTGGGCCGCGGCGACTAAGGCGGCGCCTTATCCCGGGGGCGGGCGCTCGGCCGGACGGCGTGAGCGCTCGGGTCGTCGCCGGTCGGCAATGACCTGCTACCCGCTTCTGCGGAGGAATTCATTTATTTTTTTTAATCTTGAAACCCAATGAAACTCATGAAGTTATGATGACATTGTGGTAACTTGATGTTATTTACGTGTATCTGAGTCAGCGAGTTTTATTCGCCAACTTTCGAGTTTGCCGTAGGATTATAAAAACTTCCCACGAGAAAATTGAATATAAATATTTAGATACATAATAAATATTTGGTTAGATACATAGTACACATAAACCACGTGGTATACACATTTTTCTTACCCGTTTTAATTATCTAATGTCATGGGTGTAATTTATGGCATATTGTGTCAGTCGTTGTTGAGAACCAATAACGTAGTCACAATGCAATTACTTCAAAATTCTACGAGATGGCGTTATAAAGCAACACTTAAAAAATATCTTGTTTTTCGAGAAAGATGCTTATGTCAATAAACTTCAAAAACAGAAGTTTATAAAAACACAAAATTGACGTCGAAATTTCCTAGTTACTAATATATCTATAAAATCAAGATTTGCTCACTTAAAAAATAAGACTTCCGTAATTCTTCTTCTACCGCATTCCATACCGACTACCATTCAAGCTATAATTCAAAAACCTCTTTTCTGTTGTCAAAGATCACGAAGTTTTTTCCAGCAAGCTTAAGAAATATCTACATAATCCGAGACCCGCTTTTGCTTCAGGTATGTATTTAAAAGCATTGCGCTTTCCGCCGGCTAACTCCGTGCGGTGCGGGATGAATATCAATTTTAGCAGTCAGAGTTGTGATGTGGAATATTGATCATTGATTTTCGATTCAAATTGAATTAGGGCTAAATTAATTGGACACGTTTAAAACCATTTTATTATGTTCGCATTTAAAACGAGACACTAGTTACTTCGTAGTTTTGTTTGGGTGTCGGTTTCGAAGTTAAGGCTGGTGTATTAAAAAATTAAAGTAAGTATACGATAAAATACGTGTTATGGACAGCCGCGATCTTAGCGATAATTTGTAAATAAATGCATTATTTTGTTTTTTAAAACGGACTAGGTTAAGAATTATTTTGTGATTTTTTGTATTGTGTGTTAGTTAAATAATTTGAATAGTTGTATTTTTATTACCCGGTAGGCATTAGTGATAAGGAATTATATGTTCTGTCTATTTTGTTTTCGTGTATTGTGTTTTTAGAATATTTCGTCGTATTTAATCATAAATACGAAATCATTGCAATGCACATATGAGTTGCATATAAAATTTTGCCCTGGCGGGGGGGCAATAAGAGGTCGAGAACCGCGGCGTAGCGGTCGTGACGTTACGTTATGTGGCTCTCATGCGCTCGTACGAACAGTAGTGTCGTTCCTTAAGAGTCGCAGCTTCTTTGTTACCGTCGAAAATGCGACTTCGGATCCACGACCCATCCGCGCCGGAGTACCGCAAGGCAGCTGCCTATCACCGTGTCTGTATGCAGCGTTCACGGTTGAAATCCCCACTCTCGTAGGCCTATTACAGGACTGGTAAGAAGACGTCGTGCTTCAATTATATGCTGATGACTGCACTTATCTAGCATCGTATCGTCGAGCTGATCTCGCAGTGGTGAAGCTCCAGAGGGTCCTCGACGTATTACCAGATTGGCTGGACAAATCACGAATCGCCGTCAATGTGACGAAGACGGCTGCCTTACTGACCGCCTAACAGCGTATCATGCCACCGATGCTGAAACTTCGAAGAGGAATGGCAAACCAGGATGTGATATCTGGGCTTACAGATCGATCGTTCCATGCGCATGGCCGCTCAGGTGAAACATGTCATCCAATAGAGCAGAGCCGCGCGGAGCATGCTGCGCGCAGTTCTCCAATTGCACTTACCGCTCCGAACCAAAGATGCCCTGTATAAGGCTTTATCCATTCTCGGCTCACGTACACAGCACCAGCATCGTACGCACTCTGCTCAACATCACAAAGGAAAAGGATCCAAGCCGAGCAGAACATCGCCTTACGAATAGTCGTGTGAGCGGGACGGTACGTCTTAAATAATGTAATCGCTCGCAACTTCTGCATTTAAACCTTAGAGGAATTCATCCAGCACATTGCTCGCCGAATGTACGACATCGCCAATTAGGGCCCTCATTAATTCCTCCGTAACATTGCACCAATACACGAGAGGTAACCGAGCGGACGACCCTCCCAAGAGAACTCCTCAAAACGCCCTTCCCAACCGGAGGGTAAAGCCTGGTCAGCTGAAATAACAAGAGATGGGACTTCACGAAATAGCCCTCCCCTAAGGGATCACTACCCACCTGGATCCGTCGGGTTCGTACCCCAACGAGAAGACGCCCGGGCATAGGCAAGAGTAAGTCCTCCGTCCCGTACCTGCGACCATAACGAGGTCGCGGATGATTCACGAACGAGCTCATGCATGAAAAATGCAGGTCATATGTGCAGGCAGATGTACCATCTATAAATTATAGCGGAATTGGTGCATCCGTAGCAGTTGTACTCCGACCACCACTTGTGAAGCTCGTGCTCCAATAAGAAAGCCTGAACGTCGAAAACGCTGTGCATAATTTTGCCCGCACACCGCAATAATCCGTATTCCGAGGCGACTGTGAAGGAAAATCCGAAGTACTGGTTTACGCGGCGGTGCTGAAATCGCCCTTACAATGCGATAATCTAGTTTTGTACCTTTTTTGATTTTATGCCTCTTAAGACGACTACTAATAAATTATTTATTTATACTATTTAAAATGTTTGGTACTTATACAAGCGAAGTTGTAAAACATCTTTCTAGTTTGGCGTGGGACTATAAACAACTTCGCTCGGCAAAAGTTGCATATTATATTCATATTCACCAATATTCTATTGCAAAATTTACGGATTTGTTTTGCAATATAAAGCAAGTTTAAAGAAACTGATTTTTTTATTCAAAACCAGTGTTCTTCAGGATATCAATATATATCAATATAAACAAACGAATTTATGTCGCTATTAAATAAATAAATAACTTCTTTAAGTCAAATACATCTTTCTTATATCGTACAATCTTTTTACGAAAATTATCACTTATACTTGTATCCGAGTAAAGTATAAAACTCTTTATTTAAAATACAAACATTGTGAGAGAATATGTTTCTGCAATATTGTGATGAGAACTTGACTCTTACTACTAGTCTAAGATCTGGCATTATAAAAATGTACCCTCATCTGTTAATTGAATCAAATAATGTTTTACAGGCACTGGACAGAAAACAGTATTATTAATTTATGAGAATAATGCCTGCCACCGTAGTCCTGCTGTTACTAAAATTAATTAATGATTAATTTTTTACTTCTTATATTAATTGCATATCACAAGTACACACCTTTCGAATATGATGTTTAACACCTTGTTACAATAGGCAAAGATATTTATGACTACTACAGCTGTAGCCAGATGCAAACAGGTAGTTAAACTGAACTTATTTCCCCTCATCTTTTAATTAAGAAATATTAACACGTTTTTAAAGTTTACAAAATTCTAAATATATATATATATAACTGTCAGTTAGCGTGAAATTATTTGCAACCTACTTAAAAAAATTAGTAATTATTCTTAATAGCAGTAGGGTTAAGAAGCCCCGTTCTGATTTCTGACTTGGACACCGTTCCTTATTGCGATTCCGAACATGCTCTTGATTCTAATTTTAATTCCACACTCGATTCCAACCATGGTTCCGTTCTCGATTCCGTCCTCCATCCGGTGTCGACTTTCGATTCTGCTCTTCGTCTTGTTTGCTACATCGATTCTGCTACCGCTCTCGGTTCTGATTTAAACGGGAGCTACTACCAAAATAAAATTTAGGTTATATTACTCGGAGTTGATCTGGGTTTCTATAAGTGGAAGAAGTTTTAAAATCTGTAATAGCACAAATGTGCAGATGACGCCAATAACCAGTCAATATTCTCCTGTCTAATATAAGTATTTATCTTGGGATCCTCCTAAGTAACAGGTAAGATGCGATATTTTATTCAGAGAAGTGATTTGTGAAATCTGGAATACCAGTTATTATCAGTGGCACGTGTCTATGGTGGTTCTAGGTTCCTTTTTTTTAACCCCCCAAAAGAGTAGATGTCCGATATCTGGATACGCAGACGGCCGTTTGGAAGTGCCCAGTGTTCCATTGCTGAGGCAGCCTCAGCTCGCAACATTTCTTCTAACATATTTGACTGCACTACGTACTGCCGAGGTTTCATCACAGACGAGAGACCAAGTATAAATATAGGCGGGAAGTGATCCCATTTGAAATCAGGTACCTACTTTAATCTCTTTGTACAATATTTGATTATAAACATCATTAAGTTTGATTATATATATTTTTTCGGCACTTGCTCTCGGTTGGCGCCCATTAAGTACACTGTAATGGTGTACAATGTATACTATATGTCTTAATTGATAAAACAGGTAATTTAGACCTAAGTTGAACCCTATTATATGTCAGAGGTCACATAAAAACAACCATACGCCCTGAACCTCATGTCCCATTGAACATAAATTAAATATTTTGTATTGTATCTTTATGCCTTTGTTTACTTATATTAACAAACTCACCAATAAAAATACAGCTACACATAAGTTATAAAACACATACACACATACCAACAAACAGATAGACAGATAGTAGCCTATCATTTACGCAATCACATATTCTTACTGTCGGTATACAAATTTTCATCAACATCAACGAAACCTTTTTTTAGTTATATAAAAATAGACAAACAGACAATCCGGAAAATAATAGCCTACCAATTACGAAATTAAATGTTTTTACTGTATACCAATTTCAATCATAATCGGTCAAACCGTTCTTACATTATAAAAAACACACAACTCATACACACAGTAAAACAACAGACAGTGGCCTATAAACTGCGCAATTACATTTTACTATTGTATACTAATTTTCATTACGAAAGTCCGAGACGTTCTTGAGTTATAAAAAAAACATACAGACAGACAGACAGACAAAAATGAAAAAGATAGTATAATGCGAATCACTGCATCATAAAATGATTATTTATGAAAAAATTAGGTGAAAAAAATTAATGTAGAGACAGAGCCAATAAATTTATATAGTGGTATAGATTAACGACAAAGACTTAGTAAAAATATGAACTTAGTGAAGATATCACGATAATTATTTTTGGGAAGATACTGTTTTCAGTCTGATTTTCAAAAATCGAGTTTTGATGTTTCAGGGTCCTAGAAATCTACTTTAACAGTATTCCGAGTGATGTTTTTAGGTATGTATTTGTATGTCTGTGCATGTGTGCTGTGCGTATGTATGTATGTGCGGAGGAGAATTTTTTTTTTGAAAACAACAAAAAGTATTTAGCTGTTTACTCCAAGAGTTGCAACGATTGCCGTAGGCTGTACAAAAATCGGTTGATTTTTTTTAACAAATCTCGTTTAAGAAATTGAAAAAAAAACGTTTCGTTACAATATATTTTAAATTACCTATACACCCTAAAAATCAGCTGTTCTCCTTAAAAAAACAATATCGATCGTTGCAAAATACATGAAAACCGGGTAATTCTTTTAAGTAGTGTCGTTGGAGAAATTAAAAAATAAAATGTTTTTTATTGCTATATATTTTAAACTACTCTACAAACAAATTCCAAAATCTAATGAGCTATTACCCTTAGAAAACAACGTCGATTAGGCTTAGATATTTCGCCTGGTATCTCCGAATCAAAACGTTAATACCAACTAAAAAACTCCCCTTTCTCGGGCCTCTCAGTCCCCTCAGAAACCGCCGTTTGGCATTACATCGTGGGGAGAAGATCTAGCTCTTGCTATTCCTTCTAATTGTTGAAGTCACTGCTTCTATCTTCTAAGCGTCACTGTTTTTGAATCTTTTCCTTTCTGTGGAACCTAGGTCTTGGAGCACTTTCGTTGCAAAAGCGCTGGTCGCGTTCCAGGCGTTCCTTAAAGACAGAATCGCGCTAACAAATGTCTCAGGTGTGGTTGACTATTCGAGAATCGTCTTTAAGTCATTCTGCAACATGGTGAAACGGGGACACACAAAGAACACGAGCTCCGCGTCTTTAGGGACTCGTGGACAGGACGGACACTCCGGGGAATCATCGTGCTTAAATGATACGCTCGAAAGCAGCTTTGTCCTGAGAGCATCTGTGTTAGATAGTAATTGACCTCTCCAAGATTTCAGTTTAGTCAAACATCGATCTGTGATATAAGTCGATACGTTGACTTTCCCTTTTCTGTGGCATCCTACTGCAATTACAATCGTTGTATGCTATGTTATTGTTTTTCTGCTCTAAGTTCATTAGAACCCAGTGTAGTTGACCCTCTTCGTTGCCAAAAGGTCCGTTTTTCCTCAGCTAGGACGCTAATAGGCTCTAATAGTTCTGGAAATGACGCACACTGTTTACTCAAATGCTGCGCGGAAGGCACTGACTACTCTCAGAGCACTTTGTAGTGCCGCTTCCTTATGTGATTCTTAGAATCCCAGAGCGTCCACCCGGATGGATATTTATTAAGTGAGCACTGAGGTGACCATTGACAACAGTAGCAGCCTCCTGCTCTGCTTTGGGACTACGACATTTGGCATCGACCGTGCTAGACTTGCTTTCATGACTGAAGCTTTGGAACTCACGTGCTCCACTGGCTGCTTGAAGTTTAGTGGAGCATCAAGTATTACTGCTAGATACCGAATGAACGGTTTTGATGTGATTTCTTGCTTTCCGACTTCCAACCTGATGGTTTCCACTGTTTTTTTGATGGTGATGAGGACTACATTGGTCTTATGTTTGACAGGTTCCAAGTTCACCGTATCCATCCACTGATTAATTCGTATGAAAGTGAACGTCAGATTTATCTCTCCGAGATGTTTTACCATAATCACGATGACTACATCATCAGCATATGCCACATCAGCATAGTTTGACTTTTACTGTCAATGGTAGTCTCATTAGGCCATATATGATGTTCCACAACAAAGGTCCCAAAACTGAATCTTTGGTACTCCTCCAGTAATATTGTACTGCCTTGAATCATCGTCCGTGTCATATTTTAGGATCCTATTTCTGAAGTAGCTAGCTATTATCCTGAGCAGGTATACAGGTACGTTCTTCTGTTCAAGAGCCCGAATGATGCAATTACAGTTGGCGGAGTTGAAAGCAGTTTTTGAAGGAATACTGCCTGGTAGCTACCAGGCAGTATTCTTTCGTTCCTCCCTCCTATCGAGTCCCGGCAATCGCATCCTTGGCCGTATTGACGAGAAGATTGATAGCCTCTAGGGTTGATCGTCCTTTTCGGAATCCATATTGATTGTTGATTAAGAGTGGTTCGGCTACAGCTTCTATTCTTTGAAGTATTATACATTCCAATATCTTACCTACCGTGTCTAGCATGCATAGTGGACGATAAGATGACGGTTCATCCGGTGGCTTTTTTCCTTTTGGGAGCACAAGTCTTTGTTGCTTCCATCTTTTAAGTAAGGTCTTTTCTTTGAGGCATGTGATGTAGATGTCTCGAAATAATGCTGGCGCTGCCTAGATAGCAGTTTTCAGTGCAATATTTGATATTCCGTCCAATGCCGGCGCTTTGTTATTTCGTACACGATTACAGGCCACGATTATAGGCCTGTATGTATGCGTGCGCGCGTACGTGTTTGTGTGTGTGTGTGTGTTTAAGTGTGTGTTCGTGTTTGGCTCATACGTGCATGCATGTGTACATAAACCTCTCCCAACTTTTAAATAGATTATTCGATCAAAACTATAACAAATACGTAAAGCCGATCAAAATCGACAAACGCGTTTGTAGGATACCCTAGGTAGTTAAAAAACTAAAAAAAGCATTTGTAAAGGCATATATATATTTAAACTCGAAGAGTTCAAAACGTATTAAGTCTATATTTTTGAGTTCGGAGAACTCGCAAAAACTGTTAAATCGATCTTTTAAGCTTGATGAACTCAATAATTTATTGCTCTTTTAATTTTAAACGCTTTGACCTCGAAAATAGTGAAAAGTTTCACAGACGGCCTTCAGGATCAACCGTCTTTCAAATTTTTGAGCTCAAAAAGCTTTTGTTCTAAAATATGACAACATTTGTTAAATTTCAAGATAAAGCATAAAATAATGTAAAAAAAGAGAACTATCTATAGTTGAGCACTGATTTTTCTACTTTTGATTTGTCAAATCAATGTCAAAAATGCCAAATATATTCTTGAGCTACTTGAGCTTTAAAGGTCAACTATAAGTACATTTTTGGACGCTTGAACTTAAAAATTTGTTTTGAAAATTCGCAAGAAGTTTGAGAAATGGCCAACAGGATTAACTTTCTGTTGATTTTTGAGTTCGAAAACCTCAAAAACACATCGACAAACATAATAGCGGAAAATTTCATAGACGACTTGAAGTGTCAACCGTTTCTAAGATATTTTCTTTCCACATTGCGGCCCCAAAACAGTATTTTGCAGCGTCAAAACAGCGCAAGCTTTTTTTTTTTGCAACGATTTCGATCCCGTGCCCTTGAGCGAATACATTTTAATCGAAGCCGCCCGCTAATGGAGCCCCGAAGCGGGCTGTCGTGAAAAGCCCGGTCGCGATCTCGGGAAAATAATTTGAAGGCTGTCGCCGCCCACTGTTAATAACGGCCGAACAGGAAATTAAACGTTTCACCGTTCCGTCGACGTTCCGCCGGCCTCTCCCCCGGCGTCCCGACGCGGGATTCCCCCATTCTAATGAACCATTGTGCTTTATATTGTCGTCCCGCGAAAAATTAATTGAGGAGTTTTTTTTTTTGCACACCGCGAAAGTTTTACGATTTCATTGCAGGGAGGGGCGGCCACTCCGAAAGAAATTACGTGATAAGTTTTCGCGACGCGCAATCGAGTTCGAATGATTCGTATATTGTTATCGACTGAACGTCTTAATTTTGAATTGTTTAAGATTAAGAACGAGCTAATTTGTAACATCGGATGACGCCCGAACTTTTTCATTTATATCGTAAATTTTTGAAGAGCATATTCGACGATATTAAAAAAAATACACTTCTTTCAATTGGTATCCACTTTTACAGCCTCATCCACTATAGAAAATGAGAATAGTTTAATAGGAAAATATTAGGAAACAGTTTCCACTCCGGCCCAATAAGTACTTGGAATTTGAAGCAACTTTAGAGCGTGCATCTACAGCGATATTCACGTTTCGTCATAACGTTTTCCCTTGCTCACGAAGCACGTTTTTATTTGTATTAGGACTGTACTACCTTAAAGCAGAATATGTCGTTTCACAACGTTTTGATTTCAAATTGAAAGGTCTAGACCTTAAGTTTTCTACTGGCTCAGTGATCGTTGACCGTTTGTTACCAATACGTTGAAGACGTCCAAGAATAAGTGCTGAACGTACTTTTAGAGATACATAACAAATTGCTAAATTTGACTTGAGGTGAGCATCGAGTAATGCGCTCATGGTCTGGATTTAGGTACGGCACATTCCGATTTTCAGTAGGCCGAGACAAAAATAACACGAAGTGACATTTGAAATCGCTGTTACGTTTTTACACATGCTAACCATTTAACGTTACCAATATTCACTTACCCACTTTAAATTTTGAATGTCTAGGGCATGTAATGTTGGGCTAGTAACGTCAATTCCATACATTTACTTTCCATTCTATTCTATGAACGTTAAGGCCTCGTCCACTACGGCTAATTCATTTACCGAAATAGGTAAATAATTATAAATTCGATCAGGATATGAGTTAGAAAATCATCCATTCGCGTTGGATCACTGGTCCGAACACACATTTCACGTCTCTTGGACGGGTATAGATATTATGTATTTAGCACTGACCTGTTACTTTTTTTGGCAAATCACATTTTTATATAAATATATTTGATTATGTTTTAAACCTTAATGTTTACTGTCGATTGGACTTTATATTTTATGCGGCAGGAATTAAAAACTCACTCGTTGCACTGTAGAATAAAATTTAATGCAGAATTATAATGTTATAATATATAACACGAGTGACAGAAAAGTTATTCTCAAATGTGAGCAAAAAGAAACGAGATTCGAAAGTACGTAAATAGATTAAATATTTTCAAACATCGGTAATTTATGGCCAATTTCATATTTCTAAAAGTTTATAGTAGTGCATAGGCCAAATAACTTTCTCATATTTAAATATGTAACTGTACTGTTTTGTAGTCTTTCCGATAATAATGAATATACAGAGAAAACATGTTAACGTAAAAATTGCATCTAGGTCATTCGATATTACTGTTTAAATCGAGCCTTATCCAGGTTTTATATCACGTACCTAACGAGCCGCGACGCGGAGCGGACCGAACACAATTACACTGCAACAATTGCACACCCCTAAATCTCCGTAATCGATTGCGGTAAGAGAAGATACTGCAATTCCCCTCGTCGCTTTCGGCTAACGCTTGGGAAACGAGCACAAGTGTGGGGCAACTCGAAGTACGCGGCGGCACCTCCGTTACGAGTTTACACGACTCCGGCAATACTAGACCCGCTATAGGATAATGTCAGCAAGTATAGATTATTTATCTCAACACATGTATAGATATAAACACCCATGAAAAGTAAATATTTGATTTCTCTAGTTATATTTAACGTTATGCTTATGTATAAGATTCGATAATATAACTTTTGTGTTAAACAGTAAACTATTATACGTTTAGTTTTGTTATAATGACGCCATATCCAAATACAAAAACGTACCTTTACAGTTTCACCCAGCCATTTTGAGTGTTCGTGTGTATGTCACTGTGTTATAACTCCGTTAATCTGCTGTCGATTTTGATCAAATTTTACAACCAAATATTTTATGTCACCTACTATACAATATGTATAGATTATAATGAAAAAATACTTAAATGTACTTTTCCATACATAAAATTGTGAAATGCATATGTCTTTCTGCGCATTTTACTTAGGCGGGTTGTCTTGGATAGGTGAAACTACTCAATATTTTCAAGTAAATTTATCTTTCAATTGTATTTTGCAGCTTTTTCATTTCCATGTTCGTTAAATCATAACTTTGCAACCACTTATTTCTAAAACATGATAAAAACAGTAAAAAGTTTTATAACTGAATGTGACCGAAGTTATTACAAAGAATATATGTTTGACGTTGGCCTTACTTTTCTTCTTTTTATTACAAACCATAATTCAAATATAAACAAGTAAACACATATAGAAATATGAAAATAAATTTCATATACTTCAAAAGGGTGTCTCAATTTCAACTCTAGCGTAAAGTACGACATATATGGCATGCGTTACTAACAATATATTTATTATAAATGCAATGCAGTTATTATATACCTGTCTTTTTTATAAAATACTCTTAGTACATTAAATTTCACTCTTATAATTATAGTGTGTACTTGGAAGACACAGTTCCACTTTTATGTGGACACGAATATTATTTAATTACAGGTCAGTTTTCTTCGTCTTATTGGTATGCTTATAGTAAGTACTATATATACAAGGTGATAACGAAATAAAAAAGGAATACACACTCCGACGTGCCAGGACATTATTCACGAGTGTGCAATTATATCCAATTATTGTGAATATTTGATTAGGAAATGAAATTGTGTACACGGATGTATTCTGTGTATGTGTGAATAATTGAATATATTTTAGATGGTGTGTGAGTGATTTTTATGTTTGGGTAGGTAATTTCTACAGTAAGAGTAGTACACAACATTTATTATATTATTTATTTAATATTTGTGTAGCCCGCCGTTCTGAGACACTATGAATTCCGAGTACTAAGACTACATAGGCAGTTCAGAATATTTATTTTATGATTAAATTTATATTGCGCAATCATATTTATAACCCGCTGATATAATACAATTTATACTACTAGGACAAAATAAAGTAATCCAAAATATTTATTGTATTATTAATTATTGCGTAATTATTTTGTAGTCGGTCAATACAACACGTATGGAATTAAAAATACCAGGACCACATAAAGTATAACAAAACATTTAATATAATAATATTCGTAGTGAAGATAAAGCACGGCGATCTAACACATTTCGGATTGTAAATACTAAGACAATATAAATTAGTAAAAACATCTGCTTTAAATTTAACTTTTGGTGTTCTTTAAATAATTACAATACAACGATATGGCACAATTCGGATCCCGACTACCAGGATAAGACAAAACGGAACAAAACAATAATTTTATGACTATTTCTAAATTGAGTAGTCGTATTATAGCGCGTCGGTTTAATATAATTCGGATTCCGAACACCAGAAATTTAGTACAGAACATTATTTACATTATATTACTAAATGATTATGGCTTAAACAATTAATAGTTCGTCGATCTAATACAATTCAGATGCCGAGTACGAAGAAAACATAAAGCATTACAAACTTTTATATTATAACTAATTTAATGGATCATAATTCTGTGATAATAATAACGCATCAATTAAACACAATACCAGAACAACATGAGGTAGTGCAAAAAGTTAATTACATTATTAATTTAATTCACAGTACAGCACGCCCACCTAATCCAATTCAGAATCCGTGTACCAACACAACATAAAGTACCTAATACAAAACTTTTTATTTTACTAATTTAATTAGTGCATGCTGATATTTTAGCCCGCTGATTTAACATAATTCGAATTACATACATCAGGAAAACATTAAGTACTTTTTTATTAGTAAAATAAATAACATTTTTTGTAACCAAATTAATTAATATTTCGTATATCATACCCACGTATTAACACAATGCAGATTACGAATACCAGGATAGCAGAAGGTAGTATAAAAGGTTTATAATTTTATAAATTTAATATTGCGTAGTCAGTGGAGCCTGCTGATCTAATACAATTCTATTATGAGTACCAAGAAAACATAGAGTAGTGAAATCGTTTTCTTTATAATTTAATTTCATGTTTCCATATGTCTGATACACAAACGCACCGATATAACTCAATTCGGTTGCCGATTACCAGGATAACATAAATATGAACCAAACGACAATTTTATAACTAACTTAAAACTGCGTAGTTATATTTCAATTGTACACGTATTAGCCAGCAGGTCTAAAACGTGTACGATTCGGATTCCGAGCGTCAGGCCAACATGAAGTAGTACAAGAAATTGTATTATATTAATTTAATATTGCTTAATTAGTAATATATAATTTAAGGCAGTTGGAATTATTTTGAGTACCAGGATAACTTGAACTTGGAGAAAACATTTAATTTATGACTAATTTTATGTTGCGTTTTCTTATAATGCAATATTTGGATACTGAGCACCAAGATAACATAAAATAGTGTAGGTGCAATTTCAGTTTTCGTGGTCGGGGGCAGAATTAAAGATTATATTTTTGAACACTATTTATTTCCAATTTTTATCTTTAATCCTTGAACACGCTTTACACACTGATAATAGGAAGTGAATGGTTGGAAGAAAAAAATCCACTAATATATATGCAAAAAAAATATTTAATTACAGGACCATTTCCTTTTTATTATTTCACTTATATTACTATAAAAGGTAATAAAAAAAAATCAAGAGTGAGTTAATACGCGGTAGAAGTGAAACTTAGTATTCTGTTTAATTTTTAAGAGAATGAGATGAATACATTATGAAGGTCGTAAACAGAGAGAAAAAGAAAAAAAAGCGTGTCAGCTCCGACGCACGAATGGAGTTTACTGCTTTAAGATGATATCGTACATATAGATTAGTATAATGGTAAATGAAAGCATCCATTATATTATTCAAAGCATAATACACAATTCATTTATTTATGTTAATAGTAAAACAATTAATTCGTCATTTAAGAAAATATTGAAAATAATTATGTTATACAATAAAATTTTTAGTAAGATTGATTTTCTCTATAATTTACGTTATCTTGCGTAATGTTTATCACAGGAACAATAGCGGTATCATGAAACACTGAAACAATTGGTTTATGGTAACTAAAATATGATACATGAATGTCGGAAGATACATGTGTGATAAATCGTGAAAACATCGCATCAATAGTTGTACCATATCTAGTCGTCCCTAGTGTTCTGTCAGAAATTAAATCTAAGTTCAGTTCATCTTTCAGAAATTGTACTAAACGGAAACCATCTTCTTTATTAAAATCTCCACCAAGTATAAGTGGTATCACATTCTGATTGATTGAAATGTAAACAGTAACCATGACGATAGCGTTACGTCATTTATCTAACACTTGATTTTACTCCCATAAAATTCCATACCCCGGGCCTAAATATGAAATCGATTCTTAAGAAGTAAACTCCAAAAACTCCAAAAAGTGAGTGCGTTTGATCGACAAATATCTTTATTACTTAAGATAATATTTTAATAAAGACAGAAATTGTTCAAAATAAAATAATTTTTAAAATCGATCGATAGTCACTATGATCCAACAGAAAATAATGTGCTATAAATTTCATCGTCTCTCTCTCTTTCTCCCTCTCTTTGTATATATTTCGAGTAGATTAAGAATATAGTATACAGCTTGGAGTCTAATCTCCATGATATACAGAGTCCGTGTACGAGTCCGTATACGACGGTAGAATAGTAGGGACGCAGACCGCTCGAACCATCGCGTATAGAGGAGACGAAAAATAGGGAAACTATATAAAAATGCATTCTATCTCATTCTTTCACAGTCTAAAACCTGTGTATACATTTATGGCTATCTCTTTTTAGTTATTATTTTCGTTTCATGAAGTCCAATCCACTCCGTTCCAAAAGAAGTTTCACTTCAAAACGAATACACGCTCCGACGCCTGAAACGCCTACTGAAACGCGTCTATCGTGTGTTATTTACCTGGCCTCGCCGCCTAGTTCCGATATGACCGGTCGGTGGGCAGAGCATAATGAACTTAACCGCACGCCGCCACGACATTCGTCCCGTGTGTGTTGTAAATATATGATTGGGAAATGAAATAGTGTCAATGGATGTATTCTATGTATATGTGAATAATTGAATGTATATTTTATGCGGTGCGGTATAACATATTTATTATATCATTAATTTAGTGAGATCATACCAACCGAATTGTACCAACCGATCTCGTACAATTTAGATTCCGTATACCTAGGCAATATAAAGTAGTCTAAAAAATTTATTTTATGACTATTTTAATATTTGAATGATCTGATGATAACGCAGCGATGTAATACTATTTAAATGCGACTACCAGGATAACATAAAAGAGTATCAAACACATATTTTGTAACTATTTTAAAATTGCGTAATCAATCATATCACCGCATATTACCGATTTATTACAGTTTGAATTATGAATATCAGAATAAAATAAATAGAACAATATATTTATTATATTATTAATTTACTTGTTACTTATTTAAATTGTAACCCGCCCATATAATACAATTCCGATTCTTAATGCTATGACAACATAAACCAGTAACATTTATAATATACCTTAGTTCCTGTTTCGTATTTTGATAATTTCAATGCATCGATATAACACATTTTGGATAGCGATTATCAGCATAACATAAAAGATTACTAAACGTTTAAAATTGCGTATTCACTTTGAAGCTCGCTGATTTAACTCAATTCCGATTATAAGTACTAAAAGGAAGTAAAGCACTAAAAGCTTTTATTCAATAAATAAATTAATGTTTCGTATTTTCATAATTATAACGATACAACCGATACAACGCAATTCGAATGCACACCAGGATAACGTAAAAGAGAACAAGAAATTAATTTCTCAACTTTATTAAACTTAAGTAAACGTATTAAACCTGCCGGTATAATATACTTCATATTCTGGGAACCAGGACAACATAAATTAGTACAATCTTTTATGTTATATTATTCGTTTAGGATATTTGCATACGCTGAAATCAATTTGTATAGCACTTTTTCCATTCTGATTGAGGTATCTCCAAAACGTGAATTTTGGACGCATCAACGGCCTCTTCCTGACTCGAAAAACGTTGACCACGTAATTTATTCTTTACGCTTGGGAGTAAATAGAACTCGTTGGGGGCCAAATCGGCGTTGTACGGCGGATGACCCGTCAATTCAATCTTTTGACCTTCCAAAAATTGAGTTGTTTCGCCCGACGTATGCCAGGGAGCATTGTCATCAGGTAGAATGATTCTGCATTGCCAGTTGTTCTTTTTTATTTCTTCAAACTTCTGGCAAACAAATGGTCGTATACCACTTCAAATTAACCGTTTTACCATTCTCTAGTAACACTGTAACCACATGTTCATTTATACAAAAAAGAAACAGGCAACCATTTACTTCAAAGGAACGAATCACTTTCGTTGGATTCGGCTCATCTTGGAACGCCTACACCGTCTACTGTTGTTTAGTTTCGGGGTCATATGCATAGATTCAAGATTTATCACCTGTGTAGATGTTATAAACAGCTTTTGACGCACTAAAATTGATCTTTTTTTAATTTTTTCACACCAGTCGACATGAGCCTGTCTTTGATCAATGCTCAAGTTGTGCAGAATCCAATACGAACAAATTTTCGTGTAATATTATACGTGTACTCATCATATTTATTTGCAGGAACCCTTGAATCACGCGATATGTAACATGACGATCTTGCATTATTAATTCCCATACAGCATCGATATTTTGTGGTACAACAATCGATTTACGGCGACCTTCTTTAAATTCGTCCGTGAGCATAGACCGCCCATGAATAAACTAACTAAATCAGTGGTACACAGTGGCTATCGAGAACTTCATTATCAAAAGTTGAAGTAAGTTGCACGATGCACTGTTTTTGAGTCAGCTCACGCCGAAAATCGTTATAAATCATCGCACTTTTCACGAATTAAATCCATGGTGATAAAATACGCAATTTTCAAAATGACGCCACTATGGTAAAGAAATTGACAGTTACATGAAACAAAGTGTACTCTACAGTCAAGGAGTTCCATTTTTAAATGTTGTAATTACTTTTTAATTATTTTTCTGTATGTGGCCAGTTCCGGATACATAAATATCAGCCCTCGTACTTGAGCAACCGAGTTACCACACATGTGTACTTAAATATTTATCATTGTGTTTTATGACTATTTTTTTTACGTTTGTGTCCTATGATTGCTTGATTGAATCTATGAGGAGATATCATGTAGATATATGTAAACTATTTTATTTAAGTGATATCAAACGTAATAAAATTACGCTAATTTTAATCATTCTTTATTATAATTTTACTAAACCTCGAATGGAATGGAATGGAATGGAATGAAATGCAATGCAATGCGCAATGGACCGATTTGTTTATTTGTACAATGACGGCGACCCAACTAATGGAGCGATTTTAACGTATGAGAGGATCCCTCAAAAGGGAAAACATTGACACCGCATTATTGATGGTGGGCGCAAGGCAAGTCGTTTGAATGGACTATAGTGAATTTGAGTTCCTGCCAAATCCTTGGTAAATGCCCATATATACAAGAGAATTATACGAATGATATTGTATCTCATTAGGGTCGAATATTTTTATTTAACATTTATAAATGTCCTGAAAAACTTTGTAACACTTTTTTTTATTAACTCGCTTTTTTCCGTATATTATTTAGTTTGTTTGTCTTTTGGGGTGGAATTTTATACATGATCTTAAAGTAACCCGGTGAGCTAAAAGTTTAAAACTTTATACATAGCGAACAATGCAAAAATAGCGAGGAATAAGATTGCTTAAATTTCGAACATATGTCAGAATTGTAAATTGAATGCAATGGGAGAAAACGATATTGCTGAAATTTTAAAAGTAGCTCAGAATTTGAAGACAATTCTAGAAAATATGAAAGAAGAAGAATAATAAGAAGATTGTGCTTACAGTACGTTTTATGTTTTTACCAAGGAAATATATATAGCAGAAAATAACCGTAGTATTTAAAAAACAATTTAACACCTTTTTAAATCGAACTAAAAAGTATAAAGTATCTTTATTTTGTGATTGTGAATATTTAATAGAAACATATAGAGCACTTTTAACTTGATGCACATATCAGAAAATAACCTTCACTTAAAGAGACGATAATACGTCAAGTAACTATACGTCAAAATAACTCACGCCGCACGCCGTTACCTCCACATCATGTCTGCTTTCGTGGTAGTAACAAATAATTGATGCATAAATAGCCTATCTAAGTCGCTGATACTGAAATTAATAAATAATTAATAGCATTACTTGTAACTGCAATTGTAATTTTTGTTGTATTGTAATGACTTGCATGCGCTTCACGTTTATCGTTTCAAATATTACAAGAATTTTACACCTATTAACATTTTAACCACTTCATAATAGAAATGACATCTCATATCATATCGCAATGTTTTGACAACACTTTGTGGTTTGGTGCACGCATTATTATATTCAAGAATACAAAAAAAATAGTATGTCAGTAAATTTGAAATTTCTTTATGATCATTTTATAAATTCACCCTATTTTACTGAAGAGTAGTCAAAGAACACAGTTTTCTACACGGAACGATTTGTGCATATTTATCTTGCTTCACTGACATCCATCGTTTCATGCTAGCTCGTCGGCTTCGATTGCTTGAAACCCGGACCTTTTTTCGTATGCCACAGGTTTAATCAACATGTGATTTCTGATATACCGACCCTTGCATTTCGTCTCGCAATTCCAGTCCGTAACTTCCGTTTAAAACGGCGCACATTTCCCGCTGCATAGCCGTGATCGCGGGCGCTGCGGCGGCGGGCGGCGCGGCCTCACCGCCCGCCCGGGGCAGGTTCTCGCCACTAAATCAATAAAGCTCAGTATCTTCTCAAGCTTTCAGTTCGACGGTAGATTTTCTTAGTCGATCGACGCGACGCCGCAATATTTCTTTGTTAGTGCCGCTCGGTCGCGACAGTAAATGAGATTTTATGAGAAATATATGTGAAACCACTTTATTTAATTTTCACTGAATGAAAAACAAAGCTCGAAGCGGTTTTTTTCCTTCAATTTTATGTTTCATTATAGTTTTTACGAATTTCATTGCGCTCATTTATTTTGCTGTTGGTTTTTTCGGGCGTCTTTTTCAATTCAACTTGAAAGTGGAAATTTTAAACGTTCTTGTACATTAATTATTATATATATATTTTTAAAAAGTTATATATTAAATATTTCTCAGAACTAGGTATATGGTTCAATGGACCATAGAAATATCTTACACAGAATTCTTGTATGCCTGAAGAAAAATAGATTAATGTTATTATGATATAAAAGATTCCTCTTGACCTAACTTTTACATATCATTTAGTTATTTTTATGTAGCTTTGAATAAAAACATAGTATGATATATTTGTAATTAATGTAGAAATGTACAATATGCAAGAATTTAGATCCTAAGTGGAATTAGTAGTGGAACCCATGTTAAAAGGAACAAAATCTAATTTTACGACTACACATTCAAAGCCTCAAAGAAAGTCGAGATTTGAATATTAATTTATCATTAGAAATATATTTAATGTTAGACAAGCAGGTTATTCTAGAATAAAAAAAAATCCATTTTATATTTTTATATCAGCAGTAAGCTTAGTAGAATTTTATAGAATTTTAGATATATGCACATTAATGTTTAATAATGTACAAATATATGTCATTAAAGATTAATACATATTTATGCCATTAAATAAAAAATATAAAATGAAATCTAATAGTATAATAAAATATGGGATAACCAACATACAGTTTTATAACTATTTTTTCAGTTATGCTTTAGTATTTTATTACTTCATTCATACATTAAAATAGCACAGCGAAGAACTAAAAAACACCGCTCATATATGCAAGTAAAAATAGTTTTTACTACCAAATCAAAAAATATTAATATAAATTATATACTTTCATAGAGATACTCACTGCATCAAACTCAAGAGGAACAATTTTTCCTATTCCAGAAAGCTGATTGACAGAACACCTAAATTCAGAAAATAACTTATAAAATTATTGAGTAATTTTATCCGATCAAGAATCGAGTCCGGAAGTTTCCATATCCAAACTAAACGGGGTATTTTGAAATTAAGTTCCGAAACACAAAGTAGATAAATAAAAATATATTTGCACAAAGTAAAACGAAGTGAGAATTAAACGACATTCCATGTGTATATAAATAAATTCTTTTAATAATCATTCTAGTTAAATACTGGTTTATAATTATTGAATTTGTATCGAATTAGAAACAGTAGAAAGAGACGCATTTAATTACTATTAAGGTCGGAAATATAATTTTCTAACTTATATGCGTAGATTTAAATATCAAAGTTTGTTATTTACTTCAATGCAAAGGAAAACATCGTCGGAAAGCCTATCACTTAGCAAAAGTTGAACAGATCCTTAAACGCTAAATGAAGTTCCCCTACAGTGAACCAGCGCAGGAACTGCACCATAATACGTCCTTTATAAAGCAGAAACATTTCCTGTAGTAGAGCATTGTGTGAGGTATAAATTACAAGGCAAGTGGCAAATCAAAATTATATAGCTTTATTCTTGCGTGTATATACCCTTAAGCCAATTCAGTAGTTTTCAGAAGTATTCAACCATAGTATCTTTATTATCACAGTACGTAATAATCTCTATTCTATACACACATCATAGACAATTGTACTGGTACGTTCTTCTTGCGGGAATATATTGCTATTTTCACCTTACTACTTACATAAATTAGGTAAATGTGTTTATTGGCCTATATATGTATGTTTGTATGAATGTATATTTGTTCCTTTGTGGCGGTCCAGAGACCAAAGGCGTAGGCCATTTGAATGACTCTTATTTTCATCGATTTATCTTAATCTCGCGAGTGTTACTAAATACGTGGCAGTAACGAAAATTCTCTATGGCGACAATTAGATATCATTAATAAAAAAAATCGGAAAGTCAACACAGTTTGTCGATTTTCACTCGATGCATTAAATAAATGTTTCCTTACTTGTTATGACTCTTGCTACATGTATATTTTCGACTGGAAGTACGTATCTATTTGATTGAATAATGTCATACATCATCTCGTTTCAGTTCAATTTTATGCAGTCGGGTTTTTTAATTTCTTCTGGACTATACGACCTTATAACATTCTCTTAGCCTGTGCCCCTTGCATTACTGTACAAGATAATAAGCGAGCGACTTCCGCGTCGTCTAGCGATATAAGTCGCGATCAGTTGTTAAAGCATACATGTGCAAATGACACATCTGACCGACGACCGTTCTTCTTGCGTCAGCACAACCATCGAACTCGGTGAACGCGTCGCTTCAATTCGCCATCCAATCTCGAGAGCTTAAATTGTAATAAAGCAAAGCACGAAACAGCATCGGAGCTCATAATTTATTAACGGCGGGGGAACGGGGCGCGGGGGAGCCTCCCCGCCGGCGCGCCGTGAGAATTGTTACATTTTAAATGACAACTTGGCTATGCACTTAGAGCTTGTTGACGCGACGCCTCGCCGAGTCACACGGCCATCCCGAAAGCGCGGAATGGCGGAATTCATTAGACGTTAGCGTGCGGTGTCTTACGTCGGTATGCTTCAAAGTATCATCAAGGTACCGCAGAAAAACTTTTTTTTTTTAAGTAAGGGAATTGTCGTATCGATCCTCTTTGTTTATGTTTTAATATTTTTCATCGGTATTTTTAATTGTTGCAGAATCATACATCAAAATGAAAGTGTCATTTTCAATTGATTTCTTTTTTACAAGGTTATGAAAGTTATGATAAAATGAAATATTTGAATAATTTAGAATATTCCACAGCAGTTGCTTTGGAAAATACTAATTTATGCAATGTAGTTCTAATATTTCTTGGAAGATATTAACTCGTATAGCAAATAAAACAAAATCAATATTTAATTTTGAATAAAACCTGCAAAAAAAGATTAATTGTATGTGAAAAAGTCGTAATAAATAACTAACACTGACTAACACTGATAATATATATAATTTTTGGTTATACTCATAATTTTTTTGCTTTTAAAGTAGAAAAAGACTTATTGAGTACTTAGACGTAATTATCTGTATATATATATGCATGTAATTATGCAAATAAAAATTATAAGTATAACCGAAAATTGTTTGAATCAATGTACACATGTAACGTCAAAATATTTCTTTCATTTCACGACTCACTTAATATCTTTAATATTTTAAAAGCTGCTGTGATAACATGATGGACCAAACGACTCACGGATTATCCCGTCGTCTTGTAGGACTTTTTGCTCTACGTGGCTAGACCAATAAATCCTTAGGCAGCACTATAGAAGTTAGTTCAACACAAACAGCCCGCCGACGGGGCTCATCGCGAGCGTGACGCGGGCGGGCGGGCGGCCGATGGGCGGCCAGCGCAGGTATAATATTTCAATTTCGGGCGTCCGGCGAGAGGGCTCAGGTGCCGCGTGTCGTTGCGGGGAGACAACGGCGGACCCTCGTCACGGGGCCGATTACCCACGTAACGCGCCATCGAAGCGCCCCCTCGCGCACTACTTTTAGCGTTTTAACGTCGCCGGTCACGGACACTCGACTGCGGCCGCGTCGAATCGTATACGCTTTGATAGGTTACGGGAAAGGTATATCTCGTTTTTGTTCACGCGATGTACCGTATCAATAGTTTTTTATTAAATAGATAGGTTTATTATGTAAGGAATGCCCTAGAGATATAATTATGGCAATCCTTGTTTCACAGAATGATACGGTTGAAAATGAGATGTGGTGTCGGAGCGAAAAGGGGTGTAAGCGATATCTGGATGAAATTGAATTGACAATTTATTTGAAGCGCATGTCTTGTCAATGAGCGCAATAGAAACTGTTAGTCAGACCAAACTACGACATATTAAAACTAAATTTTAAAACGTACAAAACTGTTGATGATTGAAAAAAAAACAACATAGTAATAATACATACAAAAGAAACAAGTATGCGATAGTCATACGAGTGGAGGTTTGTGATCATTACGTACCCCTTTCCGACATATGCGTAATCTTATGTATATAAATATACGTTTGAGTGTTTTTTAAAGTCCATACCATAACATCATTGAACATTAAAACTTATTTTTGTTTAATACTATTTCATCGCAAAAGCAATGTTGCAATAATTTCTATAAGAAAGAGTAATCTCCGATTGAATTGCTTCTTTTCGTTGGTTAACGTATCAAACAGTGTTAATACAATACACAAAATACAAATACTGCAGTAGCACGTTTGGTATCTGAATTTTAATTGGATTTAAGAGGAGAATAAAATAAAATTTCATGGGCCCAAAAGTAGAGACATATGTTAACAAATGTACATTTTTAAATGTTATTCACAATCTGTGTGAGGTAATAAAATTTACAGTAATTAAAATAAGCACATTAACAAATATAATAAAGATTAGACATTTTTTTAGATTTTTTTCCATACACAAACTGTACCCATGTCCGTTTGTTCGTCTGTCTCTTAAGCTAATATAGCTGTAACGCAAATTCTTCAGGAAAATGAAAGTATTTAAAAAAAGAAATGCCAAGTCTAAGTAGGACCCGCGCAATTTCTTTTTACGCCTGCTACTTTACAGACCATATTCAATAATCACATAGTTTTATATCGTTCCTGCTATTTTTACCGAACTATTTTTTTTAATATGTACTCTTAAATGTTGTATGGTCATATGGAACCCTTCGTGTGTGAGTCTGACTCGTACTTGGCCAGTTTTTTAGATAATGTAGCTGACGAACCTTTTAAATAAATTTAAAACCAATGCAATTCACCCCGAACCAAATATAAAGATCAGCCTAGCAAATCTGATGTCGAAGTTGTACAATAATGCGTGTGTAAATACATAATAAGATAACACGTAAATACAGTTTCACACGAATTTTACAAATAACAAAAGACTTAAAGAATGATGTATTATTATACAAATAAAAAATGCACATATACATATTGGTCTACAAATTAAAAAACTTGGTTAAAAGATATTAGTAAATTGAAAATCAAATATACAAAAACTTAAAAATGCCAGACTTTGCCAGTAGTATTGTTGTCATTTTACAAAAATACTGTCCTTGGTTTGGCCTAGTCTGAAAGTCCCCATTACACTAGCAGAATTAACGAGTTGGATAGCTACAGATAGAGTTTGGAACAGATAAAACCCAAAGCAGAAGTTGTTTCCTTTGTCCCTGAGTCTCCTGCCTAACTCTTTTATGAAAGATTTTTTTCACTGTTCCATGGGCCAGCTGTTTCGCAAGCGACCGGTATAAAAAGGTATGCGACTTTCAGAATTCTGTGTTTCAGGTGTTTTTCGTTG